>PVLA01011015.1:0-57262 GCA_004027455.1 Hydrochoerus hydrochaeris | reverse complement strand
GTGCGTGTGTGTGTGTGTGTGTGTGTGTGTGTGTGTGTGTGTATGTGGACCATGGAGGCTGGGGAGAAGCCCGATTACAATTGAGCCGGATGGAGATGCAGGTGTTTGGCTCACTGGCGCTGTGAGGTTGTTCTGGAAATGTGCATTTTCCCCTCCATACAACGGTTCTTCCGCGGTCTTACCCTGAGTTTGTGACGCTAAGTCCTCGGCAAAGCCTGATTCAGAGGGGTTGATGCATGAAGAACACTGGTTTTCTGGAAGGGCTTTTCTGGAGTATCTCCCCAGTTCCTTCCCCAGGGAAGGCGAGAGACCCGGGGGGCATTCTTTGTGTCTTCCTGGGGGTACAGCAGAGAGGAGAATGGGAAGGAGGTGGTAACGGTGGAGGTTTGATTAGTTGGAGTTCAGGGCCTGGCACAGTCTCACTGCTGTTCTTTGGAAAGTGGTCCCTGGTAAAATCAGATCCTTTCTAACAGAAGATATCCCCTCCCCCCAATAAAGACATTTTGCTGAGGTCCAGAGGCATTGAGCTTCTCCCCAGCACTGATCTGTCTGGGCTCTTCCTGTCCTCCTCTTCCTTTGGCCGAACTTTCTTTCCATCCTCCTGGATTTCGGAAAGGCGGGAGGGAAGAAGAAGGGAAGAGGAAGTAAAAAGAGATTAAGATGTGATATGTATATGTACCAATTCCCAAGGTGGCTGTGTTTATTATGTATCTCAAACATAGATTAATAAAGGGGAGGGAGACAGAGAAAAGGTCCTTGTTCCCAACATGCCACCCTATGTGGCTGTTCTATACTGTGAGGGGACAACCAGAATAGCAGAGCCTGAGAAACTCAGAAAGAACCCTTGTAGAGGGGTATCCTGAAGGGGAGGGAGGATTGGCAGCTTGGACAGCCATTCAACACCAGGTGGGGACAGAGTGATGGAGGAAACAGAACAGGGTGTCAGAAAGGTCAGTAAGACCTGCGGGGGCAGTGACTGGCAGGAGAGGAAAGAAACAGTACCTTAAGATCTGGGGAAAAAACAAAACAAAACACAAAAAAAGTCACTGGGAAAAGGGGACCCATAGTAATATGTCCCAAGCAAGTCACTGAAAGAGGGTAAAATATACTTAAGAAAGAAAGACAAAGACCCTGTTTCCCTTAGCTTCAGAATAATTGTTGGTTGCCTATTTTATTTAATTTTTTCTATTTCAAATGAGAGGCTTCTGCCATTGCTCCTTCCCCCACTGGGCTTAGACTGTGGAGGGCACCCTCAGCACAGTTAGCCTCTTGTCTGGGCTGCTCTGAGTTCATCCCTCCCACGGTATTCAAATATGAATCATCTCTAATTTCAGGGTTTGGCTGATCCATGCCTCCCTCCTTCCCCGGCCTCCCCTGGTGCCTTCTACTGTCACCCTCACTGATTCTGATTCCTTAATTTGCCTCTACTTCTCAGTTTTCATGTATAGGGGAGTTAAGCCTGGGACCTCTTATCACTGCCTCCTGAAGTCAACCAGGCATTTGGAGAAGAATCTGAGTCAAAGGTGCCTTCCAGACCCCTCTGGGCCCAAGAGAAGCACTCTGGAGATTTGTAGGGAGAGGGTGAAGGAGAACACATGACCTTCTCTAGAGGGCTAACAGTGTCTTTGAAATGGAATCCTATCTGTGGAGTGGCCATAGAAATCCAGCTCTCAGTTTATAGAAATGGAAGCCCAGAGGAGCAATATCCATGCAGCACACTGGTGACTGGGGGTAGGTTCCAGGTCTCCTGAACTCTAGGTCAGCACTACTTGCACCCTCCTGGTATGCACTCTGGCTTTTTTGGTTGGAAAGTGTCTTGTTTGGTTTAGTTTTGTTTTGAGGAAGTGATGTTTTCTGTGCGCCTTCTGCCATCTGCTCCTAGAAGCAGGCAACAGGTTAGTTATCAAGGGCCTTTCAGCTGTCAGATCACTGGGGCTTCTTTGCCCGGCAGTGAGGCTGACTTTTGCAAGGCCATCCTCGCATCCCATCACTGCTGTCAGAGGTGCCCCTGGAGGGGCTGCCTCTCAGCCTGAGCAGAATGGAGAGGAGCTAACAATGGCGGCTGGGGAGGGGACTAGAGGGGAGAATAGCAGTCAAGGGTGAGATGGATTCACGGAGAAACCATGCGAGGAAAGGTAAGGAATTTCAGTCTAGCCCAATCAATGAATCCTTTTAAGGGGGTGGTAGAATGGCGGGGCGGGGGGAAGAAAAGACGGATTAAAAATGAGACAGAGCCAAAAAAACCCACATTGATTCTCTCCCTCCCTTTTCTCCGTTTCTCTCTCTCTCCCTCCCTCCCAGTTAACTCTCCCTCTCATTTCCCTCTCAGCCCCCTCCCCCTGCTTCTCTTTCAACGCTGGCTGAGCAATTTCTAATCAACACTTCAGGTTTTTTTCCCTTGGGCTCTAGCAGCTCCTTCCTTGTCTTTCATTGCTAAAATTCTGTATTTCTCTTCTGGTATATATTTAGCCTCATGATTTCTTATTGTCATTGTGATGCTGCTTCTTGCAGTAGATTGGTTTTGTTGTTGTTGTTTTGAACAGAACAAAATGCTTATCAGCTGCTATCTTAGCAACAGGTGCCACGTAGCCTTAAGACTCAAAGGAGGGGGTCACTGTGTCTTTGTTCCTGAATATGAATGGTGTTTTGTCTTTTCTGGTGGTAGAGGTTGTGGGAAATGCTGGAGCTCTATCAGTGCTCTGGAACCTACTCTGATGTGTTTTCAAGGAGAGTCCTCTGCCATCTCTGTGATTAAAAATGGTTTGCTGGGTCAGCATTTCTTTTGGTTTTATTAAATTATTTATCCATTCTGGAAGCATGTGTATTATATTCTTGTGATTTCGAAGCCTCAAGCACTGAAGACATAATAGTCCTTGCCCTCAAAGAGTGGTCAATCTAGTTAGTGACTCTGGCAATGTGTTCAGGTAACTTTGTCTTAGTTCCTGATAGTCCCATGATGACCACCACTTCAATGCTCCAGAGCTTGGAGGCGATGCATCCAACCCAAACAAGCTCTGAAACCCATTCTCAGAAGAGGTGATAGCTGAGTTAAGACTTTTTTTCATGCATTGTCAGTCAATGGGTTACTACCATGTCTTGGCTATTGTGGTAGGGTTCATAGGATAGGTAAGACACAACCACCAGCTGCTGGGAGCCAGTCTGATGGTGGAGATACCAGTTACAAAATTGTGGACACATAGTTATGGAGCAGTAGCATTGTCCAAAGGTAATAATAGAGATCTGCATTAAGTATTGTGGGGTGCTTTGAATGGGGCTTCTAACCCAGCCTGCAGGAGAAGGGTAGGGATGGGGGAGTGGCTGTTACCTGGGCTGGTTTGTGTTAAGGTAGCTACATGGGGACTATGTGAGAATAGGCTCAGGTATAGACAGTTGGAGTGTTATGATTCATCCCGGAGAAGGAACAGCCACTTTTAGAGACTGCTGACACCTCAGCATCCATTTTCTCCTTTCCAAACTGTGTACCTTCTCATTTCTCTCCCTCCTCTATTCTCATTTCCTCCACAAAACCACCTTTTCCATACCAGAATGTCTTTCAATGCTTCTATCACAACCAGCCCCATGCCCATCATCCCCCAACCTGGATGTTCCTCTCTAGATTAGACAAGAAAGTTGTTTGATATCTTCATCACTACAAATTCCCTATAATGAATGTGGTCATTATTGTACCAATTGTACCAATAAACTTAAATTTAAAAAAATGTTAAGTGGGCTTTAAAATTTGGACATGTGGTTTTAATGGGTGGGTAGTTTATACAGACCTGAGTATTAGTGCTAGTGATCTTAATAAGAGCACTATGTGAATAATCTTAGTGCAAGTACTTAGCGCTGGGTCTAATGTTAGTAATGTTAATACGAGGACTTGGTCAGTGGAATGATCCCTGACCTGGGAGTTGAGGGCTGGATTCCAGTCCCAGGTCATCCATAATTAACTGTTCAGCAACCAGTAGATTTGAATCTTAGTCTTATAATTTATTGAATGTGGTGATTTCTAACATGTCTATCAACCTGAAGATTTTATGATTTTGAACTTTTCTCTATTTAATTTTGATGAATTGGAAATTAAGATTCAAGAACGACAGGCCCAACTCTGTGTTTTGTAATTCACCCAGTGACAAGCAATTGGGGAACCTTCAGTTCTCTTGAACCTTTTCATCCTAAGTAATGTTTGGAAAAATCTGCTGTTAGAATTTCCATACAAATCAGTAGCACCTCATTCTTGGTGAATAAGGTAGGGTCTACTCTGAACAATTACATATGGTCATACTGGAGGCTGGTAAAGTGAGGCAAGAACTTTGGACCAGATGGGATGAATCCTCCTTTGGCCAACATGGGCCTAGAATGGCCCTTCTGGTCTCAAATTTTGGATCTGGGACCCACTTACCTCTTTACTTCTTCCAACTATTTAGCTTTTTTCTCTGATCAGAAATATAAAGAAAGGTATGACTTGGTGGTTGATTTTGCTTATTTACATGTTTTAGTACCGTGTGTGTGTGTGTATGTGTGTGTGTGTGTGTGTGTATCATCCCATTTTATGAGCAAGTGGGGCTGGTATTTCCTGCTTACACTTAAGAAGACCAAAGCTCAGAAGAAGTAAGTGACTTGTGCAAATCCATGGTATATTATTGATTAAAAGCATAAATACAATGTCATTGATTTAATATGACTTGGATGAGTTAAGTGTTGAGTCTAAGACAGTCTTTTCTGGTGAATGTGGGTCAAAAACCAGAACTCCTGAGTTAAATCAGCACAATGACATCTCTGATGGGGCCTTTCGTACTGAGTTCATAGAAGTCAGGGAAACAGTGCAGGGAAAAGTTAACAAGAATGGCTTCAGGTTTTCCCCAGTTAAATCCTAGGCTATAGGGGGAAGGAGTGAGTGAGGATTACTCCAGCACAGCACAGGAGGGCAGAGGCTGTGCCTGGTGAAAGAGCTAATCCTGCTAGCTGTCTGGGACTAGGGGTTACTATAGTGTACCAGAAGCTACACAGGATGTAGCTACAGCGTATGCCTGCTCCAAATCTCAGCTGTTGAGATAGTCCTTGGCTTTCTGAAAATGAAGGCATTTTGGATGACTACAGTTCTTTATGGGCCAAAAAAACAAGGAAGAACTCAAAAGAACACGCTGCTTCCTCTTCAGCGTCTGGATCACTGCAGGAAGCAGAGCTGTACGTTAGGAACAGGACCCTGACATGTAGCTGGGACCTTGTGCTGTCACTCTTTCAATGCCCTTAGCCCCTCAAGAGGCAAATGCCAAGGCACTGAAGTGGAGATTAGGCTCAAATTGACCTGGATTTGAATGCTTACTTAATGTTTAACTTTATTTTCTTTTGCTTTAAAATGGAAAGCTAACTTGCTTTATTGCATTATTATGATACTCAAAATGAAATTACATAAAACTCCTAGCAAAGTGTTTGACACATCGTAGACCCTCAGTATTGATTATGAACCTACACTAGGTATATTAGTCAGCATTTTGTTGCAGTATCAACAACCCTCAACACTTTGTTCTTGCTCATGTTACTGGAGAGCTGCAATTAGCTGTGCATAGCTGTGGATTGGCTCAGCTTGGTGGACTTGGCTCTGTCCCAACTGTCTTTTTATTCCAAGACCTAGCGTGAAGGAGCAGCCACTATCTGTGCATGTTGTTTTCATAGTGAAGGGCAAATGCTTGGGAGATGGGAAAGGTAGAACTGAGGGGAAGGGTGCCGACCCAAACCACATACGTGCTTGTAAAGCTTCTCCTTGAACATATTTTGTGGCACGTCTGCTCACATTGCATTGGACAAAGCAAATCATGTGACTGAGCCCGTAGTCTATAGAGTGGTCAGTACATACTGCTTACAGAGACCAATGCAAGGCTGAAGAGGAAACAAATAATATAATCAATCACTTGGGTTAAATCATTCAACAAAGTAATCCAGAGTCTTTAGAAGCCTGCAGAAAGGAGCTTGTTTTTCATGGAGAAGGTAGATAACAATGGAGAATAAAGTTGTATGGGTAGCTCTGGAGCACAGTGTAAGATGTAAAAATGAAACACAGATAATAAGTTGATAATAGGTATGGGAACTTTCTTATAAAGGTTTGTTTTTTTTTTCTGTCCCAGTGGCTAGAGCATCCCAGAAGTCTGATTCACCTGAATGAACTGGGGCGATTTCCAAAGTGCTTCAGCACTACAGGATACATGACCTCTTTTAGCTTTGGTCCCATTGGAGCAGCTTATAAGCCAGTTAGACATCACCCTTGAGCTCACTTCAGATCTGTGGAAGCAGAGGCAAATCAGACAGAAAGAAGCTACCGTTTTGGCTTTTATCAGCACAGTTGTGGCAGAGACTGGGAAAGCATGGCTCAGTTGGACATGTAGGAAATATGCTTAATGAATGGCAAGCTTTGCATGCACAAGCACCAGAATTATTGTTAGCAAATAATAACTAGGTCATGAACAAAGCCCACCTGGGCAAGGGCAGCACTGGAGTTTATCCAAGCTTATGAGAAAGGGGGCCATATTGCTGCCTTTTGGGACTCTTGAGGGGAAGACATACAAAAATGCTATCATGCTTTTAAATTTCAGTATGGTCCATTTTGGTCACCTTAACATAGATCAAGGACTCAGGTACTATGGTAACAAACAGGAGAAACTGATCCTGGCCGGGAAAGGAATACATTGAAAGGAAGGTGATTAACTCTTAGAATCAATGGGAAAACTGGAAAGCAAGACTCAGAACATAGGCAGATACCAATGTCTACTATTCTTGGTAAAAACCTTTTTATTGTGTTTTCTTAACCCACGTTGATCAAGAAGATGAATGGTTCCTATTTCTGGAAAGAAAAATGTGTTGAGCTGCATTTTCTTTATTTTTAACCTTTAGCCTGGAGGTCAACATTTTCTGATTCTTTGTTCTCATCCTGACATTGTTACTAAGGGACATGCACCCTTTTTTCCATATCCAGTCCTAGCAGACACCCCTACTCATTTCCTACAGGTGGAAAACTTACCCATTAGTAAGTCTCTAAAGGCAACTTAGGAAATTGAACACTATGAAAGATGAATCTCTTTAAAAAGACTTCACTTGAAGGCAGTAAAAAAGATTCGTATTACCATATTGAATAAAGAGACACTTAATGATCTGAGAGCTAAGATATGCAGGCGAATGAACCATTTGTCACATTCCATTTTGGGTACTTGAAGAGTTAAGGGATAGGTGAGCTTTATACAAAATTTCTAAAGATGCCTGTCTTCAGCGATAATTTCCCGTGACCTTTTGCAGCAATCTTTGTTTCTCTAAAATGGGGCTGTGGTTATAGATCTGCCTTTCAAAGATACTGGCATGAATAACTTACAACTAGTGGGGAAAGGAACTTGCTTTGAAAAAAAAATGAAAGTGCTAAAATAAGAACAGCTTTGCCTTCGAGTCTGCTTTTGTTATTCTTGCAAGAACATAGTTCATCGTATATAGAATCCTTTTCTTTACATGAGAATTGGGACAGGATTTTATTTTGTCTCATACAGGGAGGCATTGTGTGTGTTTGGAGCTGATTTGCCCTAGCCAGGTGACAGGTACCTGCCCCTATTGAAGAGCTGAGAAGGGGGCAGCACTCCGGCTCTGAACTGTCACTTGTCACTACCTTTCGGCAGCTTCCTTGTTATTGGCCAGCAGCCATTTTTTTGCACTGGGGTCTACCTGCTAGGAAAATCCTGTCACCATCACAGGCTTATTTGTTCATCTGTTCATTCATTTCACAGTTTTTGAGCTTCAGCTGTGTTCTGTGACTTTTATACTGAGAACACAGAGTCAACCAAATCTGGGTCCCTGCCCTCAGGGACATTACAGTTAAAAACCAAATTTATATTAAATTTCTCAAGATCAGGGGCTGATCTTTTGTCTGTTGCCAGACTTAGCACAGTGTTTTAAAATATGTGTTTGATTGAATTAAATTGGATTGTCAAAGTCAGTCTTCCTGTGTATCGGGACAAAAAAAGATTAAGAGAATAATTTGATAGTCTAAGGAAGTTCATTCTTTCCTCTGCAGATGTGGAATCCACCTGTGTTCTTCCACGTGCTCTCGAGTGCTTTCTTCAGTCAGAAATTCTTTTTTAAAATTTAGGAAGTCTCATCTTCACAGATGTGCTCTATACGATATGATCCCTATTTCATTTCCCTTCTTTTTATGTATTTTGTTCTCTTCCCTAAACTATCTTCCCAGTTTTCTGCAGCACTTGCTTTAGCGAGGAAAACAAGAATAGATAGGGGAAGTTAGGCAAAGAGGACTCAGGTCCTGAAGGGTTATTGTAAAGTAAACTAAAAGTCGGACTTAAGTGAATTAATTTACTACAGGGCCCAAATAATTGAATAATTAACTTGAGCGACCTGTCTGGATTTAATGGAATGCACAGGACAAAGAACAGGTCCCTAAACAAATGGGAGAGATGTTGCAGCAAGTGAAATGCAATTGAGGCAGCTTGCATTCCAATCAAAGGCCTATTGACAACCAGGAGCATCCCAGGTCCTAGAAACTGTTTGAAAGACCACTGGATTTAAACATTTATTTTCTTCTCTTTGTGGAACCCCTCCCCAAAGAGTGGGGAGCTTTTCCTTTTATTTTTTTCTAGGAAACATGCATTTTGGCTATTCTCCACCACTTGCTGTTTGCTGTTGTGTTGGCTTCAATCTTCATTGCTCCACAAAAGGCCATAGAGATAGAGAAAGCTGGTTACACTAGGAAAAGGATGCACAGACTCTTTCTGCACCTCCATAAGCTTTTTAAAAATTTTTATTTAAAGAGAAATAAAAAACAAAACAGAAAAAAGGGTAGAAATAATACAGAATTTTTAAAAAATAAACAGAAATCACTAGTTGATAAATTACAATAGTCCTCTTACAAATAGTTGTTCAAGTTACAAAATTAAAGCATACCAAGTGGACATTCAAACGGTGAGGCTGCAGACAGTTCTGTTCAACGATCCAACAAAAACTTAGTAATATGGTTATCGGGAAATGCTGGCTGTTTCTCCCCTTGGGGTGGCTGCTGCTTGCCCAAGCCATGGCTGCTTACCAGGGAGGCTTGGTTTCCCAGCACCCTAACTCCATAAACTTTTTATAAGAGATTGGAAACTCGAGTTCTCTGAGCCAGCACCAGGGCCTCATCCTAGAGTACCTGTATGTCTGTTCAGGACCTATTTCAGTTAAATGCTTATGATTTCCCCACAGGGTGGGAATAACACGTAATCAGAAATGCAAACTATTTCATTATGTCTAGAGCAGGTGTGGGTCAAGTTACAATGAAGGCCTTATAGGTATTTGGGTTTTATCCTAGATGAAATTGGGAAACAATGGAGGCCTTAAGGCAAGAAACTCATGTGATTTGATAATTTTAAGAAGAACAGAAGGTGTGTGGAGAGTGCATTGGGCTGGAAGCAGGGAGACCATTTAGGAGGCTGTTCTAAAGCCCATAGGGTCATGAAGACTTGTATAAAGTGGCAAAGTGATGTGAAGAGCTTTAGAACCAGTCAGCCTGGGTGCAAGCCTGAGTGTCACCTGCTATGTGACGTGTTGGGTAGGGAATACGCTTTCTGAGCATCATTTGCTTACTCTATAAAACTAGTGTGATAATAATGCCTACTTTGTAGGGTTTTTGAGAGAATTCATGAAGGTGTTCCCTGAGAAGTGCTTAGCACAATCCCTGACACAAGTAAGTGCTTTACAATTATTCTGTAGTACAAAGAAGTAGCAACCTCCTTTAAGGGGGCGACAGTGGGGACAGAGAAGGACAAAGTTTGAAAAATACTTAGAATTAGTGATCAGGGATAGAAAGGAAATCATAAACATGGGGATTTCTATCTGGGGCAGCATGGTAAGTGGTATATAGGCAAAAGACCTAGGGATACAGAGATGCTGTGTATGTTCACAAGCAGGAGTGTATGTTCACAAGCAGGAGTTGAGGCAAGAAAAGAAGAAGTGTGAATGAGTTTTACAGGTTTAACCTAAAGTATTTGTTAAATATACAGATGAGGCCTTAGAGAGTTGAGGGTCTAAGACAAAATTGAGACTTGAAATCATGGAACTGAGTAATATTTCTTATATGAGATCCACAATTCAGCACAACAAAGAGGTTCAAATTTTTAAATTTATTTATCTGGCATTCAAAGTTATAGCATATATTCTTACTAGCCTGTATAGACTGAAGTTTAAAATTATTAGATTTCTGGCATCGGATAAGTAGTGGACTAGAAAAAAAAAAAAAAGAATAATTTAGTGCCAGGACAGAGCTCTTGGAAATGGGAGTCATAGAGAAGGTGTCCCCAAATTAAACCTCAGTATCTGTGGAGAACTGGTCATCCTTGCCCCACCCCAGTAAGCACTCATCTCTGAAGGGCTTGATCTGTAGGTAAGAGTGGAGGACTCATGAGAAGTATTTTTGAAGGTTCAGATTTGGATCAGCCATATGTGAAGGGAATAGGAAACAATACCCACCCTTCAGAGGAAGAGACTGGTATCAGGGCTCTAGAAAGCAGCCTAGAGTTCAGGGCCAGGCTTCGGTCCCACTAGAGCAACTGGTTTGCAAATCAGAATACCACTGTAGAAGCACTGTCTCATGTAAGGTCAGTAATGTTGAGGGAAAGAGATGCTGCTCAGTGAGCACAGGGAACCCAATCTCTTACCCAAGATTCAGGTTTAGGGTCAGAAGAGCAAGGCTAGATCCTGTCCTCTTGTGGGAATGGGTTTCTGGTAAGCTTGGCCAGGATAGGCTTGGGAAGTGGGTGATAATCATCTTAATTTTGAAACCTATAGAGCTGAGACAAGGATTCACATTTTTAGTTTTAAGTTTTCCCTCTGTGGTCTCGAAGGTCCAGTAAGGTCCAAAAAGCTTATATTTACTTGGAATTCCTCATCCTACCCTCTCCAGCACTCCAGATCTCTCCTTTGTGTAGAGTCCTGTTGTGCCTGCATGCATGTTCTTGCCTATGCATCACACACACACACACACACACACACACACACACACACACACACAGGGTTACTCTCCTTGTTTGCCTTCTAGGAAGTGCACAAGCAATGTACATGGTGAGCACACCCAGATAACACCAGTGTTGAACCCCCAGTGTTAATTCTAGCATCTGTGCAGTTTCTGCCCATTCTGCCCTGTTCAAACTCGGCATCTGAGACCTGGATATCTGTGCTTGTCTTGCCGTGAATTTGGAGCTTCACCAAAGTCGAATGCCAGTTCTGTGTAGCTGTAGCAACGGCAGCAGCAACTACATTTATTGACCCCTTAGTATGTACCAAGTATTGTCCTAAATATTTAACATAAAATGTCAATTAACCCTCAAACAACTCCAATTCCATAAGACAGTTACTGTTATTCTGGTTTTGCTTGTGAGGAAACTGAAACTCATAAGTTGAGTTATTTGCCTGAGGTCATGCAACTAACAAGTGGTAGTGGTTTCTAATTTAAGACTAACTCCGAAATCCATGTCTTGAACTCTTAGGCTGTAAAAAAGCAGACTTTTCTGAGAATGTATTCCTTATCCTTCAGAGCATGAGCCTATGTCATGGAAGATGTGGAGACTGAAATAACCTCTGTTAATAATTGATGAAGAGAGTCCAAGAGTTTGCTTGTTCAAATGGTTAATCACATTAACAGAGAACCTAGCTGGGGAGGAGATTAATACTAACAATTGTCTAATAAACAAAACCTGAAACTTAACTTTCTTTCCAAAAAATAACAAACAAATAAGATCAAATATTGCACAACACTTTTGTGTAGTACTTATCTCCTTTGATGGTTTTGCATTATTATAGTAACTATAGGAACTGTGATTTCCCCAGTAGACCTTCTTTCTGTTGGGAGTAGAGCAAAGGTACACACAGTGTGTTTTGGCTAAGGTGCCTATGATTTGCTGTCTAACCTCAACCTGCTAATTGAAGTCGTCTCACTTTTCTGCTCCATTTTTTTATCACCTGAAAAATTTGGGAGTGAATAAGGACTTGAAGAAGGATTACAAAGTTAGATGTTAGTATAAATAAATGAATACGGTAGAATCTAAAGTGACACTATAAGGGAATTTGTTTCCTAATCCACTATCTGAGACAGGGAGCACAAAATTGCCCACATCAACATTTGGAATGGTGAAGAGAAGCATAGGCATGGAGTTTCCAGATGGAATTATCTGCCCCATCATGGAGTTGATCAACAGAGTGTAGCTATAATCAGGACCTGGTGGTGATGATGGATGGTCACTTGGATTCAGGAGCTTCTGGATGGGAAGTCAAGAGAAGGCAGGAAAAGTGAGAGAAGATAAGTATTTGAGATCAGCTGTTTACCTATCATAGGGCTCCTCTATGGAGTCTACTATGACAGCAATCAATGGGACACCATTTGTTAATGACCCTTAGAGTAGTATTATGATGCTCATTTTATAGGTGAGGAAAACGAGTCTCAGATTGCTTCATAGACTTCATTAAGACTCTACCACAAGTATATTGCCAGATGATATTCAAAGCCATTCCTATTTGGTGCCAATGCTATTTTACTATACTGCGCTATCTATGACTCATTTAACCAGTTTCCTCTGCAGAGTACTAGAAATTCTCATATTAATAGTAATTCACTTGCTCATTCACTCCTTTATTTATGCATAGGTAGCTATTGAGCACATGGAAGGTCTAAAATATTTTGAGATTTGACACATCTCAAATACTCTGGTGTGTTCATATCCAAATTCCACAGAAGTCAGAAACCTTTTTCTCCTAACAGAAATTAGAAATTAGATTTTCATTTTGGTTTTTCATTGAAGAGACACTGACTGGAAATTAAAAGGCAAGAATAGAAGTATGGTGTTTCACCCATGTCAAGGGAGCTTGAGTAAAGAGGCATATTCTTAAATAAGTGTGTTTGAGCTGAAAGGGTAAGTTTACTTTGCAAGATGTCATAGAACAGGGGGCACTGTTATGTTTTGTGTCTAGAATGCCACCCCTAAAGTTTCATGCAGTTTTAGATGGGGATTTTTTGGAAGTAGCTGAATCTAGAATGTGTGATTGATTCCGGTTCAGTGTTAGGATTCAGGGTCCTGGGATTAAGGGTCAGTAACTGGTAAATCAATTAGTCCATGATTTGACTGACATCACCCTAATTCTGGTAGACTGGATAAAGTGTAAGGGACAGAAAGAGGCTAGTCTCTTCTTCCTTGTTGCTTTTGCTATCTTCTGACACTATGAATTGTTGATCCTTGGCCATTTGCCACTCTGCTTAGGAGCCAGTTGATTATGGACTGAAACCTCCACAAACTGTGAGCATAAAAGTAAAGCTTTCCTCCTTTGACTTTGGGTATTGGATTTTTTACCTCAGCAATGAGAGAAAAGTAACTAAAACAAACACCTACTAGAAGTATTCCTTTCTTCATGTTTCAAATTCTAGGGTGACCCTCTTACCCTGTCCTACCTGAAGCTGGCTTGGTAGCTTCTTGAATTCAATTCACAACCTTTTTTATATCTTCATAACTTTTTTCCCCCTGCCCCTCATCATAATTTTACTTCTGCTTCTTACAGAAATTTCTAAAGTAGAAACTCTTGACTACCCTGTTTAACTGAAGAAGTTACATTCTTATTGCTTGGAATTTCTAGATCTAACCACTAAGTTCATATAGACATTTTGTCTCTCAAGTGAACCCCTGATCTTTCATTCACTGAAATTTTCCTTCTCTTTCTTTTTTTTTTTGCTCACCAAGCTTTAGGTTGCATCTTTTTACCACTTAAACTTCTCATCTGCTTTTTTAAATTCTTTTTTTTCTTTTTCAATTACTCTTGAAAGCTTTTGAACTCAGTCTTTTGCTTTTGATCTGAAATCCCTGATTTCTCTGAGACTTCCTTCCCCCTTTATCTCTGTCCACTTTACTTGGTCACCAGCTGCAAGGAAAGTCACTTCTTCTTGAAGCCATACTTCCTGGTTTCATTGTCATTATTTGTCAAATATTTGTTGTGTACCTGTGGGCTTTACAAACCAGAGCAGCGAGATAAGACACACTCTATGTGAAAAGGCATACAGGTAAATGCATGCATCCTACAACAGGATGCTATGTGTAGTGGTGGTGCAGAAGGAGGAAATGATCAGTTGATTGGTCAAAGGAGGCATTATGAGGAGAAATGGTAACATCATGTGCACATTCTGGAGGGGTGTGATAGTGTGTCCCCCTTGGGGAAACTGATGCTGATGCTATTTGATGCTATGTAATATTCTTGCAACTTGGACTCAAAGAGGTAGACTGAAGGTGTATGAGGAACTAGATGATGGAGCCCTTTGGATGCCTTGTCTAAGATTTGCATTTTATCCTGACAGGCATGCAGGATGAGTGAAGGATTTTAAGAAAGAGAGCCATGGCAGTCAGATTTAGAAAAATTATCTGACCTATAGCAAGGAGAATGTACTGGATGTTCATGGACTTAGTGGGGGGAGATCAGACAAAGGAGTATTATAATGGCATGAGAAACAAAGTCTAAGCATAAAAAAATGAACAATCTTCAACAACTACTTCTAAAATAACAATATGTAATATGTTAACTAGCGTTGATTTCTTGCTGTTATTTTTTTTGAAATTCTGTATTCTACCCTTTTTTCTGTTTTCTTTTTTAGAAATAAAAAAATAAGAAACGAAGAGCTAAACAAAAGCCATGATAGTGTAGTAAAGGAGGGGAGAAAAAAATATTGAAGAGATCAACTTGACCTTAATTAATGACAGGTGAAATACAGGGAATGAGTATAGGTTTCTGGACAAGACAGCCAAATGGACACTGATGTCATTAGTATGATGGGGCAGAGTGGGATAAGTAAGGAAGTGAGGCGGGAAGGTGTGAATGACTACGCGATGGGAGATGAGGTGCATTATGGATACCACTTGGACGTATTCCTTTTGTTTTGCAGCCATGGTTGAAGGCCTTCAGGTTACAGTGCCTGACAAGAAGAAGGTGGCTATGCTCTTCCAGCCCACGGTACTTCGCTGCCATTTCTCCACATCCTCGCATCAGCCTGCAGTTGTGCAATGGAAGTTCAAGTCCTACTGCCAGGATCGCATGGGGGAGTCCCTTGGCATGTCCTCTACCCGCATCCAGTCTCTCAGCAAGAGAAACTTGGAGTGGGACCCATACTTGGACTGCTTAGACAGCAGGAGGACCGTTCGGGTGGTGGCTTCAAAACAGGGCTCCACTGTTACCCTGGGAGATTTCTACAGGGGCAGAGAGATCACAATTGTTCACGGTACTAGTGTCTTTGCTTTGAATCTAAGGAATGGGTGGGAGGTTAGTTCCATTCTTCCCAGACTCAGGGGGATGTGAGTGTCACCTTTTCAGCCTCTGAAGAGTCCAGTTTTATTGGAGACAGGAGCAGTAAGAGCCTTAGCAAGCTGCTTTAATGGAGTGGTGGGGAGTAAAAAGAGAGAACAGTATAGTATGTTGAGAAGACAGAAACGAGCCTTGGAATATTCTTCTCAGAGCCTGATCTTAAATCTGGAAGCTTATTTGTAGAATAAAATTGAAGTGGGTTCTAGTGAGAGAAGTTCAGCCAAATATCCTACACCTCGATGTTGTTTTATGATCCTTTCCCAAACCTGAAAAAGCAGAATTTCCTAAGGAGTTCCTCTACTGGGAGAAAGGATGCATGCTTGTAAATTGCCTTGCCAGGAAGATGCATGGCCTGAGCCCTTAAGACTTTGTATGGACGCTATACTTTCTCTTGTTTCCTCTCTTGTTTTGGATAGAAAAGGTCCCAAGAGTCTAACATGGTCTATTTGATTATTCAAATTTTGAAGAATTCCTGTAAAGTCAGTTTGAAGAATTCCTGTAAAGTCAGTTTATTTCTGGGAGTCTAGAATTGCTCTGCAATTTTTCTGGCTCTCAGAGGTCTCTGCAGGCCTCACTCAAAGCCATCATCTATTTCTGAAGCTGAGTTAGATCTGCTTGTGGCTGTGTTCCTATTCTCTCACTTCATGGATGCTACTTTTTGTTATTATTTTGTTGATTTGGTTTTATTGTAAGAACAAACATCTTTTGACCACAGTCCAGGTGAAGAAATAGAACACAGCAGACTCTACTAGGCCTCTCCCCTCTGAACCCCTCTTCATTCAATGCCTTTATTTCTCAGGATAGAGTTATAGAACTGAGTTCTTTTGTGTGTGTGTGTGTGTGTGTGTGTGTGTGGTAACAGATGCAGATCTTCAAATTGGAAAGCTCATGTGGGGAGACAGTGGACTCTATTTCTGCATCATCACCACCCCTGATGACCTGGAAGGCAAAAACGAGGACTCAGTGGAACTGCTGGTGTTGGGTAAGTGAAAATCAGAAGCAATATTTCCATCTTTGATGGCTTGCATTGACTGTGTTCTCTCACCTCTTCGCTGTGCACATTGGCAGGTTGCATATGGAGCTGTTATCTTCTGTGTGCTGATAAAACTGTTTTAGAATGTTCTTTCTGAGCAGTAACTGTATTTACAATGTCTTGTTCCTGAAGGCAAAATCCCTGCCATTTTTGCATTGTCACCAAAGTTTCTTCGGCTTTCTTGTTTTCTCCTTCATTTCACTTTAACATATAACCCTGATTTCTTGCTTATGTTTTATTAGTTTTTATATATGCTAATTGTTAGAGAAAATCCAAGAGGCCTTTGAAATAGGATAGAGACTAAAGAGAGAGAAGAACTGTTGGGTGTGTAAACATCACCAGAGACTTCAGGAATCTGTTCCTACTCCATTTAAGATAGTCATGAGGCAAGATATCTGTGAACTGGAGAGTCTAGTAAAAGATGTTCTGCTGAAAAGAGCTGTTTGGGAGATGAGCTTGTGTTTTACTGGAGTGCAAATCTCTTGAAATCTAAAAGTGAGTTATTCTCAAAGCAAATACATCTAATTAATGTTAATTTCTTCATAACTGAAATCTCCTTACTTTTGGCTATTTTTCATCTTTTGTAGATTAGAGGAATGTTAGTGGGAAATGATGTCCCTTGTACCAAAGCTGAAAATGTAACACTTTATACTCTATAAATGGTTCAGTGAATAGAAAAATTATAATACAATCAGGTGTAGGGCACCTGCCTTTAATCTTAGTACTGAAGGTGAGGTAGGTGGATCATGAGTTTGAAGCCAGCCTCAGCTGTATAGAGTTCAAAGCCAACCTGACCACATAGTGAGAACTTGTCTTAGAAAATAAAAAACAGGCCATTTGTGGACTGAAGTCTAGAAAACAAAGCCACACCATCAAAAAAGCCCAGTCTGGGAACCAGTGCCAGTGGGCCACTGGCAGACTGGTACAGACAGACTCTAGCCTCTGTGAGTCAGCCCCATTTTGGACCAGGGGTAGAGAGAAAAAGCCACACCAGCCAGCAAGCCCAGTCTGGGAACCAGCATCATGCGCGGGTCACCCCTGGACTGGAACAGACAGACCTGTGATGATAGCTGTGGAGGTGAAATACAATTGGATGCCTGTGGTGCTTTGGTGTTTCACTAACATTGCAGGGCTAGGGCCAGTGGTCTGATCACAGGTTCAGGGGATAGCAATACACAGTGTGGCATCTGGAGGGATCTCCTTCTGAGAGCTGCAGCCATTGTTGATTCCCTGTGATCTTATTTTGGAAGCCCTATATCATTTCCATTGTTTTGTTGGGTTGGGTTTTATTCTCTTTTGTTTTGTTTGATTATGTCAAATCTGATGGCAGGAGCAACTATTTTAAAGATAGCAAGATATATTATGGTAGCAACTTTGGATTTACTACAGGCTTGTTTTGAAGACCTTTATTGCAGTCATTGTTTTGCTTTTATTGTTTTTATTCTGTTCTGTTCTATTTGACTTCTACTATGTCCAAAGTTATCTGCAGCTATTTAGAAGACATCGAAAGGCATTATGGTAACTGTTGTTGATTTTGCAATGTTTTGAAGTCCTGTATCTTTCACACTGGTTTGTTTTGGTTGGTTTTATTCTCTTTTGTCCTCTTTAAAATTAAAAAAAAATTAAAAATTAGAAAATTAAAAAGAAGCAACAAAAACAAAAAAGAAAAGTAGAATAAAATGTACAAAAATCAAGAAAATAAACTGCATCAATTATTGGAGAAAGGATAGTTGAGGATATATATTTGAAATCATTCAATCAATAAAATTGAATTTTTTGGCACTTCCAAAAAATCAGCTGACAGCAGTTTGGGGGATATGTAAAGGTACCTTGTTTTGAAGGCAAATGAATTTGAAGGTTGATTTTTACTCTTGGTGTGAAACGCATTTCCCAAGGGGAAAATGGCATTTTTTTATTTTTTTTTTTTACTGAGAATTTTTAGTTCTGATCTTTATCACATTTGCATGACTTTGGTAACAACTGTTCTGATGCCTTTGCGTTACATTTTACAAATTGACTGAGGTAAACTGGTCTACCTTATTAGAAAGCTGACTTCAATCAAACGTAGTGTTTGGTTTCAACATATGAAGTATAATTGCTGCAACTTGTTGAAGTTTCAAAATATGACATATTCAGAAGGAAATAAAAACGTAAAAGGTTTATATTGACGTTGTAAAAGAACACAGGGAGATCAAATTTGAGATCTGCTGTGGCTTTGTAAATCAGAAGGGAATAAATAAGATAAATTTCTGCTTAATCACACAACTCTAATAGCCGAGTCTGCGGGAACAAATGGCTCATTGAGCCTGCAATTAGCTAATTGTGAACAGTTATTTGGCCAGGGTAGCCATTTGTGGAGAAGTAATTGTCGATGCAGGATAAAAAAAAAAAAAAAAGCCAGGTTAAAAAAAACACATACAATAATTTGGTCCCAGTTGTTTTGTAAATGGCGAAAAGAAGGAAAGCTTTGCCAGGTGAGGATGTGCTGAAGTGCATGACAGATGTTCCTCTGGATCAGAAAATGCAATGCAATTTGAGTTGAGGGTGCTGTTTTGGTCCACTCCTAGGGGGTGGGGACTCAGGGGACAGTGGTCACAGTGATGGAAGGAAAGATGAAGAACAGAAATCAGTGTTACTCTGAGAATAACTGTGCAGGAAAGCTGGGAAGGCTGCAAATCAAAATTTATCTTCACAAAATCAGTGCTGTCTAAATAGATACATGGTAGGTTCTTGGGGAAGGAAAACACATGACTCTGCTATGTTCCACATTAATTAGAGATGTTCAAAGTGTGGTAAATTTGTCATGGAAACGTTTTAGGGCAGACTTGTGCTATTTAAAGGGTTTAGTTTGAATCTATGAAAATTTTCTGGGTGTCAGAAGTATAAATACAAAATTCTGAGTCTTGTTTGTCTCGACATCCCTTTATAAAGTGTTTCAAAATACTGTCACGGTTTTAAAAGTTTCAAATTGTTGGGTTGTTATACCCTGCAGCCCAAGGATATATATGCTATTAGGTATTCCTTTTTATGCGAAATGGGAGAGCAGCCTGATTTCTGAGGTCAACCCACAAGGTGATGGAGATATAAGTGGGAAGACAGCTGGAGTCCACAGAGTGCTAATTACAACATCCACGAGCCACTGACTCCGTCACTGAATTTCATATAAGGAGTGGTTGGAGGTTTTATTCTAGTGAAAGAGAGCTTAGAATGGGAACCATGGGAAGTGTCTTCAAATACCTGAAAATGAAATTGTTTACAAGAGGGATTGGAAACACACTCTGTCTCGTTAGGAACAACTGAATGAGGAGTGGGAGGTACAAGGGGAGGGAAGTTTGTCGCAGTGTATAAGAAGAACTGTTAACAACTGGAGACATCTGGGATCAGTGTTTTTAGGAGTAATGAGTCCTATATCCCTGGAGGTATTCAAGAGGGTGGAACATTTCTGATCAGAGTTATCATATTAGGAAGTTATGCACTGGAAAAGGTTCTCAACTAACTTACTTTTGAGCTGTATTTCAATTCTAAAATTCTTGGGTTAAAAATAGATAAACAGGAGTGATGATAAATAAAAAAATGATCTCCAAGGAACCAGTCTTCATTATAGAGGCCAACAGGGGTACAGGTTAGTTAGAAAAACACAGCGAGTGATGACCATGCACAAAGCACCCAGAAAGAGTAAGGTGTGGTCTAGTGCAGAAATCAGAGCTAACAGAACTAATCTCACAAAGAATTGGAGAAAAGAAAGGAAAAGAAAAGAAACTCTTGATGATAACTTGAATAACTCAGCCACATTAGCTCTTCTTGGAGATGATCACAAAATAGGAAGCAGAAAACTGGTTTGAATTTCAGATAATAAAATATAAGAAAATATTAGTTGAAGAGATAAATTAGAAGAAATTAGAAGAATTTAGTTTCCTCATTTAACTTACAAAGATGAGGATGGGGGAAGAGCTAACAAGGCAAGGTTATAAAGTGTTGCATACATTAAGACTAAGAAATTTGGCCTTTCTCTTGAAAACTCTGGGGGAGCCAGTGAAGGAACCTTAGCAGAGGAAGATGAGATCTCACATTAGAATGATGCTTTGCTGTAGGGCAGGCCACGTATCAGGCAGGAGAGCCAGAGGAATGGGATGCCGCTGTAGCACAGGAGAAAAGTATGAGATTCTGAACCAGGGTAGGGAATTGAAAGTAGACAACAGAAGGTTTCTGAGATAGAAGCAATGCATGTTGGTGACTCGCATATAAGAAGAAACCGAGAGGAATGAATCAAACAGGATACCATGATTTCTAATTAGTTGTGTAGCCAGCCATTTCATCAACTAACAGAGAGGACAGAGGTGGAAAAGTAAGTTAGTCAGGCAAGACAACAAGCTTGGTTTTGTTGAATATAAGATAGCTTTGCTGAGAGTTGGAAATGTAGGTGTGGAACTCAGTGGAGAGTGAAGGTTAAGAGATAATGGATTGAGAATCATGAGCAATAGATAGGCAGAGCCATGAAAGAATAGATGAGTCACCCAGAAAGATAATATAAAGTGAACAAGGTCAAGAACAGAAACAGTTGGTTTCATATTCTAATTTTACTTCTTGTGAGTGATAACATTGTTACTGTGTCTGAACTTGTCTTGGTTTCCTTCACAAAATGTGAGCCTTTTGGTAACGCTGCACTATGTGCTCTTCAGAGTTAAGAATCAATTCCTGTTTGCCTTTCAATCTACAATGCCTAGCAGGGTGTCTAGAATAAAGACACCTTAGTGAATGCTTTTAAATGACAAATGGGCAGAAGCCATAGCTAATACTTACTTTATGCCTTTGAAATATAGTCAGTGTTGGGTATGTATTTGTTGACTATAAATGGCCAACACAATAAACATCTATGGTCTTGGGTGATAGAAAATAGCTTAATCTCATTCTTCATAATTATCTGGTTATTTAAATTATTACTACTGATAGATCCATCATAGACTATGGTGGAAAGCAACAGAAGTAGGTTCCAGTTATTATTTAGAAAGCTTTCAAAACTGAAAAAGACTGGATAAGTGCCTCAGAAAAAGGTAGTATGCTAGAGAAGTACAGTATGTTAGCTTGTACACAAACAATCCTCAAATATCAGCAACTTACCACAGTGAAATTTCATTACTTCATCTTATCATAGTCAGATGTGGGTTAGAAGGCTCCGATAGGTAGCTCCTTTCCAAGGAGGGGTGTAGAATTCCAGGCATCTGTATCATTCAGCTCAACTGTATTGGATACATTTGCTTCTAGTTGGAGAGAGAGAGAGCAAGCACTCATGTGGGACATTTTAGTGGCCAGATGTATTGACAGATGTTCCAGGGTGTAAGTGGCAATATCTTTAGAGTTCTATTGCCAGGAAAGAAATACATAACTACTCAAATGTTATTTTCTGTTTTTACATTTTCTTGCTAAAGAATCAGTCTTGAGTTAACCCAGTTGGTTCAGTTTGGTCAGTTGTCTGCTTAGCCTTGGGAGAGGAGGGGTTCCTGGTGAATAGTCAGTCCATCAAGAAGCAGAGAAGAATGAACCCTCCCCAGAGTAAATTAGAACAGTTACAGAAAAAGAAAGAAGACATATAGGACAGCGAAAAGCAATAAATATTCACCAAAGTGTTGCCATCACTACATCCACCGTTATATTAATGTCATAGTTCACAAAATGTGTCTGTGATAGACTTGTAAAGTAGGAAGAGGGCAGGTATTATTTCTCTCATTTTCCAAACAAAGAATTAATGCCCCATTTTTATGGGGATCCAACTCACAACCTTGTGCTTGCCACATAGGCAATTATGCCACTGAGCTAAACCCCCAGCTAGTGCCTCAGTTCTTAAAAAAAGACAGTGTTGGTGCTCAAGCTCAAGTGGTTTGGTTCTTAGGCTCTTCTCCTTTCACAGTATCACACAGCCTGTGTGTAGCAGGATGCTATACAATAAACTGTGTTTTAAAATGTTGTTGTTGCTTGGGGCAAGGGTCATAATTTCTGTTTGCCCCATGTTTGCTTCAATATTTCCTTTTATTTCTTAGTGAAAGAGGCTAAAACCATTGTCCTAGGCCCTTACTTCAAAACCATCCACAAATGCTATGGATGCTTCTTTCAGAGGTTTCAGAAATACCCAAAGACATGTGCTTCACAGAAATGGGAGGACCACCACTGATTCAACATTAAACATGAAAACTCCACTGAACACCCTGTAATGACTTTTTGATGATTCAGAAGATAAATTCATTCTGAAGTTGGCAATCACACATTGTTTTGGGTGCTTTGAGATGACAGTGCAGGTCATCATCGAAATATTTAGGCAGATGTTTGGGATCATGGGGCTGTACCAGCAGACAGTCACAGAAGGTAGGAGTGTCTAGAAATCTGCCACCCTGAGATTAGACATTGGTCTAACAGTGGCAAGGACAGACTGTTTATAACCTGGAACCAGGCCACTGTTTGGATAGGAATAAAGTTCCCTGGGGCAGTTGCAGTTGGCAGGAAAGGAACTTCACCATTTCAGGAAGGCTCACGCAGGGAAGTTATTATTTTAAAATCTAAAAGCAGTTCACCTTGTTCTTGCTTTTTTCTAAGTGGACTATGAGGGTTTGACCCCTTGCTTCTGATGTCCCACGTGGAAGCTTGTTGTTTAAGGGCCTTTAATTAGAAAAAGAGGAAAAGGATCCCCATGGAAATGTGGCTGGAGGAACGCTTCTGTCTCTGACCTGAGGACAGAACAACAGGACATGAACCAAGAGAGGTTTAGATTCAGACTAATGAAGACATTCCCAATGGTAAATGTCAGTTTTTGGAAATTATGGGTAGTTGAGATAAATTATAGAAATTCTTTCTCTGATGAGCTTTTTTAACATGAAGTGAGTTCTCTTATCTGAGATATGGGGATAAATAAGATGGTTTTTCAGAGTCCTCTCAAAGATTTTGACTGTTAAAGACCCATCGATTATAGTTAATTCTCTATAGAGGATGATGCTTTATATAAGGTTGCTTTGTTTGTCTCAGGAAAAAAAGATATAAGCTGTCAACATTTCAAACAACACAAAAGGTACAAAAGCAGACAATGTCAACCAGAATCTCACTATCTTGATCTAACTGTTGTGTTTTCTAGAACTCTTTGGATTGCAAGGGACAGAGGTTCCAATTAGCTTAGGAGAACTTTTTGGTATAGGTATAGAAAGGCCCAGGGATATTCCTAGCTTCAAGCTTGGGTAAGTCCCGGTGCTAGGACTGTGTGTCAGAGAATTTCTCTCTTGATCTCACTCCTCTGGGTTAGCATCATTTTCAGGTAGGCTCTTTCCACGTGGGGCAAAGATAGTGGCCCCAGCGCTGTGGTCTCTCACACCTTCCATCTCAAGAGGGTAAAATTCCTCTTTCCCCATAGTTTCTGCCAAAGTCCTGTTGTTGGGGGAGAAGTGTTTGCTGAGAGAGGAATGTAGTAACAATCAGCTCCAACTGAACGGCATGAGACGAAGTGATAGAGAAGAGAAGTAGCTCACTAGGGAAAAACCAGGCAGTTGTTTCCAAAAAGGAGAAAAGACTGCCAGGCAGGCAAAAACACATACTGTTAACATTTTGTGGAATTCATCATCAGTTTCTGCTTCTTTATGGGCCAAATACTGTGCTAAATCCGGAGGCTTGAAATAGGTATGCTCTCAGCAGGCCCTTCTGAGGAGGCACTAATTTGAGACTGATTTTTCTCCACAAAGGTAATGCCTCAGAATTACCTTTGTTTTCCTGTCATGGGTCTATTTTTTTCTTCCATCTCCTCCTGTGACTTACCCAGAAATACAGTGGCACAGAAATGGGCGGGCATGGTTTTTTTTACTTTTTCTAAAAAGACGAAGTGATTCAGAGTACTGTACCTGAAATTGTTATGCTAGAGTAAATGACCTTTTCTGCCAATTAGTATAAAAAGCTATTAAGCATCTAATAGAAACATCAGTGAATTCTTGGGACAGGACAACTCCCTTAAGGTAATTTTAGCAATATTGGGTGGGAGTGTGTTTCCTAAGGCTGTGCAGAAATGCCCAAGCTGCCGCCCCTACTTTACTGATACCTCAATTTGTCTGTTGCCCATTCCTTGCCCAGGTGACTTCAGCTCTGGCCTTTCAGAAAGGCTACTTGTTGCATAGGCTTCCCCTCCCCCACCCCTCCCTCTTTGCCAGCCCCAGCCCAGTTCTGCTAACCAAGGAGATTTGCTGATTAGAAGGGCCTCAGCTCCCAGGGTTCCCATGGCAACAGCCTCCTTGGAGGTCTTTGTTGCCTGCTAAAACTTTGATCTCTGAGAGTGGCTGCTGCTGTTTCTGGAGAAGATTTACAAACAGAGGAAGGTACAGAAGAAGGAAAATGAATTGTGGGAGAAGAAAGAAAAAGTTTACTCCTGGCAGAAGGGAGAGAAAGAATTAATTACGGAGCCACACTCTAGCCATAAATCTGGTGATTACTCCTTTAGAACATCTTGTGATTTGGGACTTGCCCACATTGCCATTTGTAGACTTGATTAGGCTTTGGATGTCTTGGCCCCACATGAAAGGTCTAAAGTGAAGTTGATCCCCCCAGAACGGTGTAGTCCTCCTGCACACACATGTGCTGCAGGCTTCCAGGGGAGCTGAGATGACCCCAAAGGCTCCCTCCCATTGAAGGAAAGAGAAAAATCAAACATCGACTGGGCTTCTAGGGCCTTTAAGTCACCTGCCTTTCCTCTTACTTCTCTTTCCTAGACCTGGCCTGCTCTACCTTGAGCTTGCTCAAAAGCCACTGTTGCTCTTGTTCCTGGAAAGAACCAGAAAAATGTGTTGAAAGGATAGAGAAGAAGGAAAAGCCAGAATAGTTAGCCAGGTATCAACTAGAGTCTAATTCCTGTTAATAACGGCATAAGAAGTGTTCTGCCGACTAGAGGAGAGGTCATGGCACCTCTGAAGACCCAAGACCATGCTTTGTACTTGGCAAGAACCCTCCTTTACCCTTCACACCTCTCCACTTCATAGGCTCAGTCTTGTTTTAATTTCTGTTTCAACGAGGGTTGAAATTTAACAACTATCTTTGGCCTGCTATGTCCCTAGTGTGGTAAGGATACAAAATAAATGACACTATCTTGTCCTTATAAATATGACTGTCTTTTGGTGAAGATAAAAGTTATAGATTTGAAGCAAGTAGAGGACAAGATTAAATATCTCCAAGGCCATTGATTGATTCTCAAGAGAGGAGACATTGGACGGTGTCATAGACATTTTTTGGTTGTCGCAGCACTTGGAGAGCAATGGTGCATGGTAGGTAGAGGCCAGGGAGGTTGTCGGACCTCCTATAGGACAGCCCTCTCACACCCAGCAAAGAAATAACTGGGCTCCAGATGCCAACAGTGCCAGATCATGAACAGCCAAGTTTTGGGGTCTCCATGAACAGCAGAGCTTTTGAAGTCAGACAACCCTTGACTCTGTGATAATGTGGCCGATATCCATGACCCCAGTTTTCTTATCTGTAAAAATAGGAAGATGGGTCATAACAGGTACATTTAACCTTCTAGGAAGATTAAATGGCATATAATAAGAACTCAGTAAATGTTACTTCCCTCTTCCACCCCTTCACATTCTCCCCATCTCATCACCAGTATGTGGACCCTAATTGGAGGGAACCCTGTTTAGGGAAATCTACATTGAGGGACTGCTGTTCCAGATTTCCCTTTAGCAAGTTCCCAGAGGCAGAGGCTTTAATGGGCCATCTGTGAATCAGAAATCCTATTACTAATGGATTCACATTTTCTCAATGACATCTAAGCTGTGCCTTGCTAGTGGTGACCCTAATCAGCCGGTGGAAATCTTCCTGCAAGTGGATTTGAGAGTATTCTGTTCTCGCATGCTGTTTTTTGGCTGAAGTCCCCATTTTCTCACTGGCTGGTCCTTCATTGTTAATTACAGGGTGTTTACTGCCTAACCTAACTGCAAGGATTAGATCATATGGGTCTTTCCATGAAGTCTGGAGGAGTTGGGAGAAGACCTAAAATTTGGACTAGGATCTGCATGGGCCTAACAAGGATTCAGATAGAGTGATTGATAACTTACGATTACTTAAGAATAAAAGGGGAGGGAGGTTTTAAAATTATTTATGGCAAATCCACAGGCATAACCTGGCACCATTCAGGCAAGGTGGTATGATGGTCACCCATCTTTAGACGTGGACCACTCTGAAGAGTCTCCCGGGGATCCAAGAGAGCAGAAGACCCAGAGAGGACTTGAGATCAGATTCCTGTCAGCAGCCTTTCAAGGGCTGTCCCTGTGCACTGCATTCACCAAGACCCGAGGGTGCGTCCATTGTCTCCGTTCATTTACTTGAACCAAGCAGTGGGCCCAGCAAGCTGATGGTTTGGCGCAATGGAAGTTCTCAGAGTGACTGTGGCCTTACGATTTCTGAACATATGAGGTTTCCGTGCGCAGGTCCCCTGTCCCTCCTAGACTCCCTATTTTTGCTCCACTTGTTGCGCATCCCGGGGGAGGAGCTGAGCCTTCAATGAGGCGCATTCCTGCCGCTGCGTTGCCGTGGTTACCCGGGCGGGCCCGAGCAGCTGGGTCAGCCGAGCATTGTGGTCTGCAGGCGCCCGCGCTGGGGAATGCGGGGAGGAGGCGCCGGGCCAGCGCTGCAGTGGGCGGCACCGGGAAATCGGCTCAGCCCGGGGGAGAAAGAAAGGCAGTCCTGGAAAGCCGGGAGGAGACAGTAGTTCCATTTTCCCTCCAGGCCAGCTGCTGCTATTCAAGCGTGCCAATTTGCGTTCACACTGGGGGTTGCCCCTCCGACTTTGCTGAATTGGCTACTAGGAGAAGGCTATGGAAGAGGCTCCGGGTCGAGGCCCCAAATATTAAGATGGGGCTGGCTCCCGAGCAAAGGGCAAGGGGCTCTGCCCAACCTGCAGAGCTGACGCCCCATGCTTAGGGAGAGTAGCCATTCTTGGTGTCTTTGTATGTAGTCTGATGCCTGTCTTCTTGCCTTCTAACTTCTTGAGGCTAACCAAGCAAAGTAAGTGCAAGAAATCACACTGCTGCCTGAGAAACTCAATTTCCTCCTTTCACTGAATCCCTCCCTTCTCCACTGCATTTTTTGAATCAAATCTAGCTGTCTTCTGCATCTCATCTCAAGCCAAGTCAAGCAGGTTGCTTTTACTATTTTGTATTTATTTAGTCACTCTCTGAGGATAAGGGGTTGTATCACTATAGCACTCTACAAAGGAAGAGTACTTTGCAATCATTTTTGTTATTAGTTGGTCGCAGTGTGGTGAATGCCTTTTAATTGGATCATACTGTGTTTTGATATATTCAGTAATCATTTTCCGACCACAGCTTTTAAGAGGTGCTGAGAATTTCAATGATCTCCAACATTTTCTGCATCCAAAAATTATACTTTAATTATATAAGTAGAGCAGTCATGCTACACACAAATAAAATTTTACAATCACTCATTGCAAATACCAAGAGACTAGAGAGAAGTTTGCTGAAGGTTTCTAAATTAAGAATAAGCAAGTGCTGATGGGCCAGTGAGATACTGGGGGTGGGGGCTTCTGGAATACAAGTAAGTAGGCCTAGGGTCTACTTGTTAGATTGATTGGCTTGATTGTTAGTCAGCTCTGTGCCTTTTGGGTAAGCTCTTAACCTCTCTGAGCTGAAAACACAGGACTTTAGTCCACACAGGGTGGACCAACCCTGTGTAAACTAGATCTCTGTGATCCTTTTCTAGCTCTAAAATCTGACTCGGGGAATTCTAGAAGTCACTGCCTGAAGCTAAGCTTGTAATCACTGCCAGAAAAAAGCCAGAAGCATTTATTAACAACTAATTGCAGATTGTCCAATACTAGTCTTTTTATGGAGAAATTTACTGTCAGAATTATTCTCCTCTAAGACTATAATTTAAAGTGAACTAAAATACAAAAGATGCAAAAAGAAAAAGTAAACACATGAAGTGCATAAATACATACTTTATAAATCTATATAAAAGGAGTCTACATCCACATTTGTGATGGATAGTCTTAAACTATATTTATTGAATGCATGGTTGCCATGGGAATATAGAATAAAATTGAGGATGTGTGTGCCCTTGGGAAATTTCCAATCTATTTGGGATTTTAAATAGCCATAGAAATGACACTTAAAGCATAGCCATAGAAACATCTTTGCACTTAAAAGGGCTGGAGGAAGGCATCTGCTTTCCTCAAAGACATGGGAGAGAAACATTTTGGAGGGTTAGGAGCTGAGAGAGCAGGGGGTGGGTACAGTCCATCCCTGAAACTGGATGGATCCGGAGCATCTGAGGGAAGCTTGGAAGTAAATGAAGCTGAGATGTGTGTCAAGCAGAAGGGAGAGGAAGGAACCTCAAAGAACTAGGGAAGAAAGGCATCACTTATCATTTTAAACCAAAGGTTTTCTTCCATAGTTTATTGGAAAACCCCAGGAGAACCTCTAGTTAATGCGTTCAGAGAAACACAGACAGTAGGCATCATGAGAATGGAAGAAGTATGGTTACCCCAACTTTTCATGAGGTCCAAGGCATTAACAACATGTCTGTTAAATGATTGAGTACCAGATCTAAGATCAAAAAACAAATTTGTCCAAAATCTAGAACTTCGGCACCTTCGATTGCATTTTGGAGGTTGAGACTTATCAGCAGAAGTTGGATAAATATTAAGGGAGAAGAGCAGTCTTTTCACCTGAAATCTGCATACATAGTCTCTGTAATGACTTCCTTAAAAGTATACTAGCCTAGTGATTCTCAAACCAAAGGGTGAGAAGTGAAGTGGTGCTTTCTTTGTGTAAGGTGATACCTTAGAACATTCTGGTGTCTAGATGGTATTCCTGGCATTGAGCCTTGATCAGTAGTGTGCTAAATGTTCTATAATACATAGACTAGTACTGAATCGGTGAATGAATGAATTAGTGGATGAATGTTTCCTTTATATTTTTATTGAGAGCCTACTTCCATTTGGAGAGTAGAAAGGAATATAATGAGCAGCAAATGAGAAATCTAGCCAGAAGCCCAGTCTACCAGGCAATAGCAATCTGCTGGGCTGCTGGGATGCTGAGGTTAGAGCCCTGTCCCTGCTCTGAGGGGTCTGCAGCCTGCTAGTAGAAGCTCACATGAGGGAGTCCTTGTCCCCATGAGGGGAGTGTTCTCATGAAAACATGTACAGTGCCCACAGGGAACTCAGAGGGAGAAATTTCACTGAGGTATGCTCACAAGGCTCTGACAGAATTTATTTCCATCTTGTAGACTGTGTGTGAACAGAGCAGTTAAAATGCTCATCTTAATAATGTAAGTTAATTCTGCCTTTAGGAGCCTCGCCTAGCAAGAAAAGAATATCAGAACTGTGGGGAAATATCACCAGGACATGGTTGTTATGAAATGTGCAAAGATAGTTCTTGGAATTAAGGGAAAGACTCTGTCCTCATGACATGTCCTGGTAGAATCAGATGTCAGAAATACAGAGAAAAAGCCAGGAGGAGCTAAGCTGGAACCTAGCCTGGGCAATTTAATGACTTAGCAAGACCCTGTCTCAAAATAAAAAATTAAAAGAGGGGCCAGGGATTTAGCTTAGTGGCATAAGTGCCTGCCTCACAAGCATGAGGTCATGAGTTTGATCCCTGGCACACACACACACACAGACACAGACACAGACACACACACAAATTAAAAGAGTCTGGACATGTAGCTTAGTGCAAAAGCCCCAAAGAGAAAGAAGGAAAGAAAGAAAGAAAGAAAGAAAGAAAGAAAGCCAGAAAAAAGCCAGAAAGAAAGAAAGAAAGAAAGAAAGAAAGAAAGCCAGAAAAAAGCCAGAAAGAAAGAAGGAAAGAAAGAAAGAAAGAAAGAAAGAAAGAAAGAAAGAAAGAAAGAAAGAAAGAGAGAAAGAGAGAAAAGAGGGAACAGAGAAGAGAGAAGGCCCAGGTGATACCTGTGATATTGGCTACTCAGGATGCAGAGGTAGAAGAAATACAAGTTTGAGTCCAGCCTTAGCAACTTAGTGTGGTGCTGTCTCAAAATAAAATTTAAAAAAGGGGCAGTGACATAGCTCAGTATTCCCTGTTTAATCTCCAATGACAGACACAGGAAAGAGAGAGAGTGAGTCAGGGACAGAGACAGACAGCAACAGAGAGGGGATGATGCAAACAGACTTGGCAGGAAGAAAGTCCTTTGACTTTAGCAAGTTTTTAAAGTCAGAAGCAGTTAACTGCCAGGCATAGCTGTGTATCACTGTAATCTCACCCCTCTGGGAGGCTGAGGCAGGAGGAGTACAAATTCAAGCCCAGATTACACAATGTAGATGTTGTCTCAAAAAACAAAAATTTTGGGATGTAGCTCAGTGCAAAAGCCCAGGGTTAAATTTTCAGTGCTGGAGAGAGGGAGAGAGAGAGAGAGGAGAAGAAAAGAAGAGTTGAGAGTTCTGCTTATGTGACTGGACAAGTTACATGGGTGTTGGCCAGACAGAATATCTTAAGCATTTCAAGGAGCCATACCTTATTCTTGTTTCTGTCTACACTGGGTGCAGTACACAATTCTTTATTGAATGAATGAACTGGAGACGTTCCGGAAGGGAGCTAGTTCCAGGAATATGTATAAACAGTTCAGTGGAGGATAACTTTAAGGTGGCAGTGGCAGAAAACAGCTGAAATAGTGATATAGGTTAGAGACCTCAGTTGTTTTACTCATAATGCCAGTTTCTGTCCTGAGCATTCAGCCCAAAGGATCCAAACATATTTGCTCCAGAGCCTGTGGCTGTCTGGTGTGACACTGGTACTGTGTTTGTGCATGCACAAATTATGGGTGTGCCTGATTCATTTGGTTTATTCATGTGGAAATGTCTCAAAAGTAATAGATTTTGCAAGGCTTGGAGAAAACTGAGTGGTTACATGAAAACTATTTTCTTTGAATTTGGGCTTTGGTTTGAAAAAAGTAAATGTAGCCATCTATTACAGGGTCTGCTTTCCATCCTTTTTCTCAGATGTTAAAGTGACTTGTAAATTTCCAGTCTTAAACTAAATCCTGGAAGAATAACAGTGATTCATAAGTGTTGGTAAAGCACTGCTGAAATCTGAGATGTATTTACTACCATTGTTTAGACATCCTAAAATGAGACTTTCAATTGGTTGTGATAGAATGTATGAAAAGATAGCACATTTCTAACTGGCAATAGCATTTCTTTGGAATTGTTAGGGAGGAAGCTGGAAGCAAAACAATTTTCAGAAATATAGGATTCCAGCACAAATCCAATTTTTAAAATGTCTTTAGCTCTACTAGAGTATAAGTCATAAAGTAAAAGTCAGAGAGCTTTGTATTCTCTGCTGTTGATATAATGGTGTTGTCTGCAATATCAAAACTCCTACTATGTTCTGAATTCAGAAGTCATTTAATTTCACCCACTTTACTGCAAGAATCTGTCATTCTTACTACCCTAAGGCTAACATAATGTTTCAGAGATGCATTATGGGAAGTCTTCACTTTCTGAAGCCCCAGCTATGGACTGTTGCTTCAGGGAAATGAAGAGCTTGATGTAGGTGTTCCTGCTAGAATGAAAAACTTTGTGTATTTCCTATCCATATGTAGTATACACTCCCCCAAGTGCCACTTTTGTACTAATCTCATTAATTTTTTGCAATTATAAAAGTAAGAAAGTCTAGAGTAAAATATGAAAGGCCATTCATTGTTTTTCCATGATGCCCATTCCAGACCTTCAGAAATAAGAAAGGCTAACAATCTGGTGTGTGATTGTATTGCACTGAAGTTCTAATTTGAACATATGTGCCTATGAGAGTTTATATTCACCATCATTCTGTGTGGAAGTAGCACTAGAACATCACTGAGGTAACCTACATAGCCTATGGGGGAAAATCAGCATTTGTGTTTTATCTCTGTATATACCCATCAGAGGTTGAAAACTCATAGCCTATAGATGTATTTTGTTTGCCTTATCCACTGTTTGAAGTATATATAAATTGGTTGTCCAATATTTGAAAATCAGTATTTCACATAAAATATGAGCTCTGATGAATCTTGAATAGTAGGTTAACATGGAACCCTGAGGACAATTCCCACCAGGCAGTAGTTGGTTGGGGGTGGGTAGTGACAGTACTATAGTGATACTCCCATTTTTGCACCCTAGCCGGTCCTTCTTGGTTTAACCCTGGCCAGCTACCCTTATTTGTATTATCCGCTTGTCCCTGTAGAGATTTGCAGTGCCAATCACTGGGTATCAGATTTGATAACTAAAAATTATCAAATAAATTTTAGATAATAAATTGTCTAAACCAGGATACTTTGAAAGTAAAAAGGGATGCTATTAATAATTACATCATGACTATAGGCATAAAGTAGGACCATCCCAGACAACCTCTTCTTTCTTCTTTTTTATTTTAATGAGAAAGAAATAAAAACAATGGTATGAAATTTGAAAATAAGGTTGTAGGAGAGTGACAATGATTTGCATATTATTATTTTCAAAGTAGTTGCTCCTATTATAAACTATAGGCATAAAAACTTGATCAAAAAGGCACATACCCTTCTTTTCAATGAACTAATATCAATTAGTGGTATAACTATCCTACTGTTTGTCTTGTATATATATATTTTATTTTTTCAGCTTCTTACACTAGAGAGACAATATGATGTTTACACATGCAAGTCTGATTTATTTCACTCATGAATATGATCTCAAGTTGCATCCATTTACCTGTAAATGTCTCAAGTTTATCTTTCATTATAGCTGAGTAGTATTCCATTGTATTAAAATACCAACTTTTTATCCATTCCTTGGTTAATGGGCATTTGGGTTGTTTCTAAGATTTAGCTATTACAAGTTATGCTGCTATAAACATGGGTGCACATGTATCATTGTGGTATGTTTTTAATTCTTCTGGGAAAATACCCAGAAGTGGAACATCTGGGTCAAATGAGACCTCTGATCCTAGTTTTTTGAGGAATTTCTGCACTGGTTTCCATAGTGTTTGCACCAGTCTACACTCCCACCAACAGTGCAGAAAGGTTCTTTTTTCCCCATTGTCCCTCCAGCATTTGTTATTGGTTGATTTCTGGATGAGAGCCATTCTTATTGGGGTGAGATACAATCTTAGTGCTTTCTTTTTTTGGTACCAGGAATCAAAATCACAACCTTGCTCTTGTCAAGCAGATGCTGTGCCAGTGAGCTATATCCCCGACCTTCTTCTTTCTGCTAATGAGAAAATTGAGGCTTACAAAGAGGAAGTAACTTGTCTGTACCAGTCAATAAGTAAATTAATTACAAACCTGCCCTAAGCTACCTTGACTCCCAGTCTACTACCTTTTCCAGCATAATATGATGTATATAATATGTGCAAGTCCTTATCCTCTTTGCATTTGTGAATTTTTATAGTTAATAATTACTATATAATTGATGTCCTGTGATAGCCTAAAATTTGTAGCTTATATCAATGGCATTTTATTAGTACCCTAATAAATGATTGGGACACCTAGAGATGTTTAAAACATTGGTAAACCTAAAAACTAGAGTAAAAACAAAGCTTCTCATTTAACTAGATACAAAAGACATTTAGAAGTACTAATTGAGTACTAAAGATAGAAAAAGAAAAAAAGGTTATAACAAAAATCTCCCATCAAACCTGGCATGGCGGCACACATCTGTAATCCCAGCACTTAGGAGGCTGAGGCAGGAGGATTGTTGGGAGTTTGAGACCAGCCTGAGGTACAAAGTGAGCTCAAGACCAGCCTGAACTGCATAATGAGATCCTGTCTCAAAAAAACAAGTCTCCCATCAAGTGAGTATGTGATAACTGGCTTGCCAACAATGTACGTTGACTTCTTGGGCACTGGCTATTGTGAAGAATGAATACTAAGAGATCTCCAAGATCCCACATTCCCAAATCTTTGACCAGCTATGTATTGCCTTGTTGGATTTCCAAGAGATATTTCTACAGAGAGTACTCTGGATGTGACCAAAGCATATTCTTAATCATTTGCTCAGATGTGATTGCAAATCCTCATCCTCATGTAGGAGACTTTGTCAGCCTTAAGGGCACCTCTTAGCTTCTTAGACCCAAAGCCAGCCCAAGCAGTCAGTCTCCCAGTCTTCAGGGCCTCTTTCTCCAATGCCTCTCTTGGCTCTCACTTGTCCTCTTATGGGACCTTATGAAAAGCAGAGTTGGCCTGAGTCACCAACCCTTTCTCTGGGAATATACTCTTAGCTTTCCAGGTGTGGTACCATCACGCATGCAGGTGACATGGCCAGGACTCATGTTACCATTTAGCCTCCTATAGATGAGGAGGGTCAGGAAAAGATAAAGTGACCAAAGATCTCCTTTATCCCACACTAACTTCTCACCCCAACTGCAGCATCCTCACTAGTGTCCTGGAGGCGTCCTTGTCCTTTGACCTTTGTCAGAGCTTCTGTTCTGTGGGGTGCCTTTAGAGCAGGGACCAGTGACCATGTCTGATCCTTACAAGCCTTACACAGGTAACATTTTATCTACTGTACCTCAGCAAACTTTAACAGGATATAATGGATTCTACATGAGCCAAATCTGTGTATATATGAATTTTGTTTTTATATGGAAATAAATCTGTGAAGACTGTATGAAAATGTACATGGTGTATTTTTGTTGTATTTTCCCCAATCTGGACAATTAGCACTTCTAAATATATCTCTTGTTGTATCTGGTTAGACGAGAAGCATTGTTTTTGTTTGCTCTCTAGTACTTTCAAGGCTACCAATGTTTTAAACATCAATAGGTGTTCTGTGCTCCAAATAATTAATTAGACTCATGTCACTGATGATATAAGCAACCAGTTTATAGGTCCTAGAGCAGTGCTGTCCAAAAGCTATGTGTGCTTACTGAGCCCTTGAAATGATAATATGTGGTTGATATTGGTGCAATATAAGTAAAAAATAGTAGTAAATTTATGTTTTCTTTTGCTTTCTTAGTGTAATTACTAACTAAAATTATGCATGTTGCTGGCACTGTACTTCCACTGAAAGGAGAGAAGTTTGCCAGTAATTTCCTAGTGGAACTTACTGGTTTATTAGTAAGGCCTCATTGTGGTAGAGACAGCATAACAGGCCTTTATATTTACCTTGAGAGAAGAATGTGGTGAAAAAAATCAGGATGTTTTTCTGTAAGGCCAGTTTTTAAAAAGACTTATCTCCTCTCTAACCCCCCCCCACCAAGTACTTTATTTCCTGCATAGATCTTTACCTCCCAGAACCTCTGAGGGGCACCTGTTCTGACACCAGCTTTAATCTTCTGTGCCATATCACGCAGAAGGCACTTGGGTGCATACAGTGCCAGCTGTGGGCACCATATGGAAACACCATACCATCTACATATGTAGAGAGTATTTCTGAAGCCAGAAGGAGTGTAGAGGAGTGTGTAACCGATGTAGCTTTATCTTTGCCTTGCCATTGAAAGTTTTAATCATTGAAATATCTTCGGGCCATAAATAGAACCATGTAGCAAGATAATTCTGAGTTAAAACCAAATATGTACTTTTGTTTTTATATGGACATAGGTCTGTGTATGAATGTATGAAAACGTAGACAGAACGTTTGGATACAGATGGGTTTGACTTGCAATGAAGTGTATGGAGAATGAATAAATGAATGGAGTTGGGGTATGTCAATCTGCTCAAGCAGAGTTTTTCATATGGAAACAGAGATTTCCTCTTCCTGTAAATAGTTAGAGAATAGGTTCTGTTTCTGCTTCCACCAAGTTTTGGTACAGACTCCACTTAGATGTCTGCCAAAGATTTCAGAGAAGGTCATTGTCTCGGACTGAGCTCAGCCTCAGTGATATGCCTCTCCTACCCCACTGAGCATGGCCTGATAGCTCCATGTGGGATGTTGCCAGTGGGAGCCATGTTTCAGGCTGCATTTTCCTTTGGAGTAACCTCTTTCCTTCTTCTTTTCCTTCCACTTCTTCTAGGCAGGACAGGGCTGCTTGCTGATCTCTTGCCCAGTTTTGCTGTGGAGATTATGCCAGGTATTCAGTCATTTAACTCTTTATTTGCTTAATTTGCTATCATTCCATCTGTCTTGCTTTTGCATTAGTGACTAATTTCTTGTTTAATCTATTTTCACATTTGTCTATATATATCTGTGATCTTTTGCAGGATGAACTAAGCCCATTGGAAAAGCTTTTAAATTGTGTTCCTTCTGTTCCTAGGCCCTAAAATAATGATAATTAAACTCGTGCTGAGTTGGAGACCTAGTTCGTCAGTGTGAGGCATTGTGGCAGTCTCCCTGCTTACCTCACTATTTCTGCTATACCCAGAGAGCTCCTTAGATTCTTTTTTTTTTTTTTTTTTTTGTCTCTTTGAGACAGGGTCTTGCTGTGCAGTTCAGGCTGGCCTTGAGCTCACTTTGTAGCCCAGGCTGGTCTCGAACTCACCATGATCCTCCTGCCTCAGCCTCCAGAGTGTTGGGATTACAGGCATGAGCTACCACACCCTGCTGCTCCTTAGATTCTTAACAAGGTCATTATTTTTACGTTTGCCTATTTGTTATCATCCAATCATGTTACTCTGAGTAGCCTTTTATGACATTATTAAAAATCTTTTTCAAACCTTAGGAAAGATATGTACTTCTCCCCCACTGAAAAATACACAGTGACATGTGGTGGCACAGGCTTGTCATCACAAAACTATGGAAGGCTAAAGCAGGAGGATCACAAGTCTGAGCACAGGCTGAACAACTTAGTGAGACCCTGAGTCTTTTAGGGCCCCATGGATCATATATCAAGCAGACCTGACCACAATACACATCTCTGTCTTTTGGTGTAGTGTCAGGTGAATGCATCAGCCTAAACAAGCCAAGTTCGTTTGGTTCAGCAGTGTATTTCATGATGGAAGGAGGTTCAGAGACAAGCCAGAGTCAACAATGATGAAGACAAGGCCAAATTAAAAGATTAAGAAAGGATGGGATTCTGTCTTATTTTGGAGAGTGTCTGCCAGGATTTTAAGAGCTTCCTAATGGCAAAAGAGAGATACAAAACACTCCTAGCCATTGGTTTTGACTTGATTCAATTTAAAAAAAAATCCAGAGTCTTCACAGTTGAACTTCACTAATCATTCTTGCATGAATTCTTCTAGCACTTTCCCATTAGGTGACAACCCAAAACCAGACCTTTTTTTGGCCATTGCTCCCAAGGACACAAATAGATAGCTCTTTGTAATCCACCTTGTCAAAAGTTCACTTAATTTGTAAGTATTTGCTCACAGAGACAAAAGTCCAGTGTTACCTTGTGATGTTTCAAACTAGAAGTTTCATCTCCAGAGTCTTTGAAGGTGTTACCTATATATCATATCTGGCTCTAGCCACCTGAATTTCCCTCCCTTTGACTCTAAGAATATATATATATATATTTTTTACTCTAAGAATCTTTTAGCAGATAATATTCTTTTGTCTCTCAAATATAACCTGCCAGCCTTTTTTCCTTAAGTGGCTAACATAAATTATAATCACCACTCCACAGAGTTCACCAGCCCTCCAGGACTGCGCTCTGGGAGGCCAAGGCAGAAGAACCACAAATGTGAGCTCAGCGCTAGGTTTTGATAAGTAAATAAATCAGTGCCATGTAGGCCAGTGCAAAAATCCTGGGTTAAATCCCAGTACTAAACAAATAAAGCAAAACAGCTTCCCTCCCGACTCACTTGCTCAGTGCTTCACTGCAGAGAGGTTGGAATGTATCTGATGGATAAGTGAGGAGAGACACTTGGGGGACATAAGTTGTTTGCTTTCTCTTTGAGGAAATTATGTTCTAACCAAAGGTCAAGTGACTTTACATTATCACAAAACCTTTCATGAGAACAAAAATGTCTTATTTTGAAGTTCCCAAATGAATGTTCATTTAACTGAAAGAAGACTTAATAACTAAAAAAATTTTTTAAAGTATAATTAACAGTCATTGTAAAGGGGTGCTTTGGCAGATGGCTTTAACTGAAGTGACTCGCTTTAGTCTTTTAAAGGAAAGCAGGGCTCACTGCTCTCAGTCTCATGGTCTCATCCAGCCAAGTCCATAGTATGATATTGAGACATTTTGCTTGAGGGCCACACTCATTTTTATCTAAGCCAACTAAGATTTGTTGCCTTTCTCTTAATCTTTTGGATGGGCAAATGAAATCCAGTTCATGTTCAGCCCCTGGCAGAGTTGCAAAACTAACAGAAATTAAATCAACAGACTCAGCCACATACAGGTCATTTGTGTAACATTCATCACCGCTCCAAGCCACGTTGGCCCATGGCTATGCTGGCTGAGTGTCACGGTCAACTTGAAGATGTTCAAATCAGTCCCATTATCTGGGGTCGGAGATACTGTCTTTATGTGAGACTATGTCTCCAGTTGTCTAAAGCCATGCGTAGCTATCCAGGTATAAACAAGAGGTTTGGATCTCAGTGCCGGTGCTGATCAGAGGGAAAGTTTGATCAGTAGGGAAACCAGATGGATATGTCTAGAAGCTGTATCTAGACATGGAAGCCCCTTTGCCAGCATTTACACTTAATAAGCAAGATTAACTTGGCTGTAAAAGGTAGGTATTTTCAGAGATACCACTACATAGCCCAGCAGGCAATGTCCACCAATCCCCAGCAGGAGTCTTTCTGCTCTTGTTTCATCCTGTTCTGGTACTGCAATCCATTTGGTAAACCTTTCCCCAGTAAAGGACCCTGATATCCCCCCTTGCCCTGTGCTGGTCGTTTTATGCATCCAGTGTGAGACCTAGGTAACCGTCCTCCCTCTTTTCCACTTCTTTGAAGTGCCCAGGTACTTCTCACACTCAGAGCTCCTCTTGTGTTTGGGGGCTGTGTTTCCCAGAAAGACCTGCTCTCTTCCCCAGGTCCTCCCCTGCCTCCTTTCAGACCGTGTCCTGTCCTGGAGATGGGCCACCTCGAGTGTGAATTTCTCTGTGTGTCCTTCCAGAGTGGGTGTTTGTTGGCCTGGTGCTCCTGGGAGTCTTCCTCTTCTTCGTCCTCGTGGGGATCTGCTGGTGCCAGTGTTGTCCACACAGCTGCTGCTGCTATGTCCGCTGCCCATGCTGCCCAGACTCCTGTTGCTGCCCCCAGGCCTGTGAGTAAAAGAAGAATCAGTGAGAAGATGGGGAGTGATTGGAAGAAAAGTCACCTCTCCAGCTGACAGCTGTCTACCCAGAGTTCCTCCTTCACCTCCTTTTCTTCCACCCCAGAAGTTGGTCATCCCAGACCCTCTCCTCTGTGTGAGCCCAGGATGACTGCTTCCAGGATGAGCATCTTGTTTTCATTCTCACCTACATGCACATCTTCATGCTTTCTCTCCACACCATTGCTTCGTGAATTCAAAATTCTCATGGAAATTACTGCTCAAAGGAAGGGCAGGTCCAGAATAGTGAGGCTGTGGAATAAAGATTTTTCTCATTGTTGGGCATCCAAACTAGGAAAGCTCTGCTGGTTATTCTCCTCCTATGCAGAGAGCATCTTCTGCTAAACAGAGTGTGCAAATGGTGGCCTTTGGGTAATTTCTAGAAGACACTGATAGCTTTACTTTTTCCTGCAATGAAATGGGCCCTACCATTTCACCTTACTAGCCAGACCCATATAGGCATTACATTTGTTCCAAGACTGGCACCATTCCCATAAGCCAATCTTGGAACAGAGAGGCACACTGTATACTTTTTAGCAATAAAGCAATATTAGGAGTTTTGAAATCATAGAGCAGGAGCCATTCACAAGCTTGTTGCTTGCTATACTTTTCCTGAAGAGGCTGCAGATCCCCCTGGAAGCAGTCCTGGGCAGCCCTTGTGCTTGGCCTGCTCTGGAGGGGTGGAGGCCACCTACGTACAGTGTAAGAGTGGGCCATTGCTGTCACTAGGGATGCTGCAGTGACAGCTCCCAGAACCATGTAATTAGTGAGGTTCCAGGTGCCAAATACTGCAGTTCTGTATGTCACTGCCTTTTGCTGGAGCTGGAGGAGGCCAAGGGAGAATCCATGCAGCCGTAGGAGGATGTGTGTATGCCTACTAGCTTCCCAAGTGTTTCTGCAGGGGGTTTTGGTTGAAGGTTGTGGAGGGTGGGAAGACATAATATTTTTTGCTCTTCATCTCCCTCCACAGTGTATGAAGCAGGGAAGGCAGCCAAGGCCGGGTACCCTCCCTCTGTCTCCGGTGTCCCTGGCCCTTACACCATCCCCTCTGTCCCTTTGGGAGGAGCCCCCTCATCTGGCATGCTGATGGACAAGCCGCATCCACCTCCCCTGGCACCAAGTGACTCCACTGGAGGAAGCCACAGTGGTAAATGTAGTTCTAGACCCTGCCCCATGTTTGTCTTGGGCCCACACACTGGTTCTTTGGTGATGAACACAGGCAGTTTAGTGATGTGTCTTTGGGAAATGATGATCTCCATTCCAGAAGTAGGGCCCTGCCCACTGCGTGCTTGGGACTTCGGAGTGCATATTGGGCTTTGCAAGGACTGTGGGAAGATGCTGAATCCCTGCTCATTCCTTTCCAGGCTCCTCAGTAACTAAAACTACAGGGAAAATGCAATCTACTCCTTGAATGCTGACCATTGATTAAATCATTATCTCACCTCTACCTAGTGTTCAGGACTCTACTATGTACTGTGTGGGACAGTAGGAGGGGTAGGATGTAGTTTCTCTAACAAGCAGTATGGTCTAGTCAGGGAGAGAGAATGGATCTTTAAGGCAGTTAGAAGCTGAAGAGCATGGTACTCAGAGTTCAAAGTTGAATGAGATGCAGTGGGTAAGAGAGGCAAAGAAATTTAGGCTGGGCCTAAAAGAATGCATAAGACTTAGGAAAACAGGAGGAAATGTTGGGTATCCAAAAAAAAAGAAGAAGAAGAAGAAGAAGAAGAAGAAGAAGAAGAAGAAGAAGAAGAAGAAGAAGAAGAAGAAGAAGAAGAAGAAGAAGAAGGCAGTGAAGCCACATCTGATGGATGTGGCTCAGCTGTGTTTTGTAATTGTCTGACTTATAGTGGAGACAGTAGGGGGAAGTACTCGGGTAAATCTAAGAGATAGTTTGAAAGAAGCAAGGAGGTGCGAGAGAAGGAAAGAAAAGGGGGCTTTGCAGTAACTCCAAGCTGTCTAGTACAGATCATAGACAGGAGTGAAATGTTGCTAAAGAGAGCTGATTTGGGTGAAGATTAGCTTCATTTGGTGGACGATAAATTTGTACAGAGGTAAGGAAGAGAGAAGGAGGGGCAGAGTGTGGTGGAGAGGTAGAAGAGGTGGGCAAAAGAGACTAAAACATAGCTTTCCTGGGGCATTTGAGCAGGATTACAGGGTAGTGAAGATTAAGACTGGATACGTCGTAGATTTAGAGGGTGATGTTTAAATCCCTAGATGTGGATGAGCGACTAGGGCTGGTAAAATGGAAGGACGTGGACTTCAGAGAGAGTGGAGGAGGGTCCAGCTCACTTAAGGAACCACCAGTACCTGACTGTGGCAGGTGTGGCTGTCCTCAGTGAGTAATTGGTATTTTTGTTTTTCTCCCCCTGGAACTATTAGTAGAATTCTGACGTCTGAGACTAGGAATGACTCACAAACTGAGAAGTAAAAGTGAATGACCAAGGACAGTCAGGGAGTTAGAAAAAGTCCGTGTAGCACATTCCCCAAAGGATAGAGTGGGCAAAAGAGACTTTAGTGAAACTTTACAGTCTTCACATGCTGCTTTTGCTACTCTTCCTTTCCCTTCCTTCCCACCAGAATCCTTCACCCCCTTATTTTTTTACTAGGTGACGTCATAATAAAATGATTCTTCTTTGCAGGATAGCAAATACTTTCTGTTTTCAACCTGTTCTCCGTTCCTGTTTTTGGAATTTAATCATTTTGGCACTATCCTGTGATACTAACCAACTGCAATTGGAAGCAACTTTGACCAGTAGAAAATGTATTATTTCACACGGGAAGAAATTGCAAAGTAAAGTAGTTCTAGGGTTGGCTAAATGAAGAGGGTGGTAACATTGTTGCAGGACCTAACTTTTCACCCTTGAACTGTTACCCTGAGTACATCCTTTGTCTTCCTTGGCTGGGTCCTCTGGTGATGCCTTGGTGACTTCAGGAGTTCTAGGAACTGAATGTTTTCAGAAATGGAGAAAACGCATTAGACCCTTGTGCTATTTTCCCTGCAAGTAAAGAAGAATCTTCCAGGAGTTCCTTCCCCATCCACAAGACTTCTTGCAGTTTTATTGACAAGAATTGTATTCCATGTCCATTCCCAAATCAAATGGATTTGAACTAATCAAGACTCACTTTTTAAATCTGGACAACTATTTGCCTTAGAAATGAAGAAGTCAGAGTACCATTAGCCAAGTAACACAGGAAAGATGGCAGCCAGTCTCTACCACAGCTAGTCTGCTCTTGTCGTGATTATCTGGCTATGGAGCCAGGACCGAGTTCCTTATGGAATCCACAGGAATATTTCTGTACTCATGGTCCGCTGGGCAGCATAAGTGATGGCATTTAGCTAATTTTCCTACTAAAAAGGTGGCTTAGGCCACTGTGGACTATTCGGTAAAGAGCATCAAAAATGTTGAGAAATGCTGATGCTTGAAAATGTAAATTTAACCTTTTTATATTTATATGCTACCTTAATTTTAGGGTAATTGTCTAGTGATAGTCATTTTTCAGATGACATTTGTGAACAGTATTCTTTGGAGCATTGTGTAGTTTAGAAAGGCATCTTTGATGGGCCTGTTGTTTACCAAATGGGAAAGGGAGAAGAGGTTCCCTGATTCCTTCTTCCAGTTGTTTGAAACCTTTCTTTTCTTTCTTTCTTTCTTTCTTTCTTTCTTTCTTTCTTTCTTTCTTTCTTTCTTTCTTTCTCTCTCTCTCTCTCTCTTTCCTTTCTTTCTTTCTTTCTTTCTTTCTTTCTTTCTTTCTTTCTTTCTTTCTTTCATCTTCCTCCTCCTCCTGAAATTTTCCTTGGTATTTTCCTGAGTACCATGCTCTTCAGCTTTCTTCCTTGGAAGAAGAGACTGTCCTCCTGCCTTGGATCCATCACCTTTGATTTTGTTAAACCTCTCTATTTATTGAATGTTCATACTGTACCCCATTTCTATTTCATATCTCCAATTTTCCCTTCTTTAATAAGCTCTTTCCTATCAGCATTCAAAACACACTCCAATCTCACCCATTAAAATACAACAAGGATCTGCAAAACATTCTGAAATCTTCTAATGTTGCTTCCCTGACCCTTTTCCACACTCACTGCCAAACTCCTTAAGAGTTTTGAATATTTAATGTCTCTATTTCTTCTGCTCCGACCAACTCCTCAACCCACTCTCATCTTGCTGTTGCTGTTAAGACTCCAGATACCAGCTCCAGCCAAGGTTGCCTGATTACTGGATCTAACGGATGCTTTTCAGTCTTTACCTTCTATGACTTCTCAGAAGCATTTGCCGTCCCTGTCCGAATCATTTTTCCTTGCTTTCCTGTTCTTGCAGTTTTCTACTTGCCTGTTTATATGCTGGCTGTTCCTTTTCTGTGTCCTTCAGATATTTGTGTTCCTGTTTGGTGTGAAATCCCCTCTCTGGGAAATCCTGCCTACTCTCATAGCTTCTGTCCTTTTCTAAAAAATATGATAGAAAAATATGGCTATGTGTTTAAATTTTTAAAAGTTATAACATTAAGACACATTGCCACTAACCACCCCCACTACAGTCCCTCTTGCTTCTAACATACTTATCCCATTGTTTTTGCCATTTTTCTAAAGCAGTTCTGCAAGTCCCTTTTCTTGAATGTCTTTAGTTGCTCTGTCCAGTGCCTTGATGTCTTGAATTGATTAAAAACATTTACTTTTCTTGGTCATTTTGACTTTGGAGAAGAGCCAGAAGTCACATGGTGGCAGATCCAATAAACAAGGTGGCTGAGGACACACTGAAATACTTTTATGAATCTGCCTTTCCATTGGATGGCACTCAGCAGCAGCATTTATATTTTTGATCAGACTTCTTAGAGGTGACTTCCAGAATTGTTTCAGAGTGGCAAGAACAGTGGGATAAGTTGTTATAAGTGAGGAGAAATGTTTTGTGGAGAATTAACGGTAATGCATCTTTTACTGTGTGTGTGTAATTTTTTTTTTTGAGGCAGAAATCTTGCAATTTGATTTAGTGCCATTGTCCAACTCAATGTGTAGCCCAGGATGGCCTCAAACTCATAGTAATTCTCCTGCCTCATCCTCCTGAGTGCTAGAATTACAAGTGCTGAGTGATTGATTTGGGGATGACAATGTGCAATTTATGTACCATTGTTGCCCCCTGATTGACGAGTTTTGAAATTTTGTTTTAGTTTTCTTCTCCTTTTTTTTCCTCCTTGAAATAAAAATGGATTTGGGGAAAAAAAAACAAAAAACAACAAAAAAACCCAAGATCCTGGGTTCAGTCTTCAGTACCACCAAAAAGATGAACTATTTTCTATTACATGTATATTTCAACATCTAGTAAACTATTGTTTGTTCCTGTTTTTTTAAAAAAGTAGAATTACAGGTGTGTACTACCATACCTAGCTTTGTAATACATTGAAATTTAAATATTTATATTATTTTTCAGTCATCCTTGTACTTATGTGCTGATAATTCCCAATTATTATCTCAATCTTCTCTTCTGCCCCTTAGTCCCTGTATCCAACTACCTCTGGACATTTCGGCCTGGTGTCTTATAAGCATTTAATCCTCAGCTTCTAGGAAACAGAATTTATCTGCGGCTTCTCCACAGATTCTGCATATCTTATATCCCTGCATGGCATCGTTGCTCACCTGCTGGCCCAAACCAGAATCAAAGACTTCATCTTTAACCCTTCCTTAGTGGTCCCTTCCATCATCCAGGTGGTCACCAGAGTCCTTCAGGTGAACCTGGAATTCGTTTCCTTTCTTCGGTAGTCTTGGTTTATGCAGCCATCACCTCCTGCTTTGCTCAGTGCAGCTATCTCCCAGCTGCTTTCACCCCCTTTACTTCTGCCTTACTCTAATCCATTTCATTTCAGTTTACCTGCTTCCACTCATCTTTCAAAAGAACTGAGTAGACAAATTGGGTTTTGAAATGCCATCTTTGAAATTATATATATATATATCCCTACTGTATATGTACAGAGAATATGCAAATTTTAAGAATCACTTCTCCCACAATTGAGCTGCTGTCATCCCGGGGGTGGAATCTGGCAGCTGTTCCATCCTCCATAAACAGCCTTGCTTAGCTCATTAAGAGAGGACAGGAAGAACAAGGTTCTATGCATGGAAGTCTACCTCAGAGATTTCTTTTCCAAGTTGCGTTTTAACTGAAAAGGAGGAAATTAGCTGCAAAGTACTTGCACCTTAATTGGGTCAAAAGTATCAGCTCAAATCTTCTAACAATAAGAACTTTAAAATTTGTGTTTTGGTGTCATAGGAAATATGCCACTGTCCTCTCTCTCCAGTAAAGTCCAAGTTGGCAAGGCTAATAAGAGGAGGTATTGAAGTATGAACAGTCACAGCAACCAAAGAACCAGACCAAATTAAAAACAGAAATAAATAACCCATCGACCCAAAGCTGCACTAAAAAAAAAGTCAGTTTCTAAATATGCTGGACTCTGGCCAATCATCTAGAACATTTCTTATTAAAATACCACCACACATCAGAGAGCTCTCTGATCTTCAAAGTACAGAAAAACATCAATCTGATGCCATCCTATATGTTTTTAAATCAAGAAACATTTAATGAATGCCCACAAATTTTGCCTGACCTCAAGGAATTTATAATCCAGCAGGGTGATCACCAGGGACTGGTGAATGGAAATAAAATGAGTAACAAGTACAAGGCAGTATATGATAAGATATTCTGTGGTGCAGGGTCAGAAAGGAAAATCTTGCTTTTGGAGAGGAGGGATCAAGGGAGGTTTTTCTGGTGATTCATATGCTCTTGAGCACATATGTGACACAAAGCCAGATTCTGCCAGGATGAAAGAATAATTTAGCGTGCCATGCAAATTCTCAGCTTACCATTAAGAAGGAAAAAAAGCTTACATTTTTTTAGAGGGATAATTGCCTAGATTTTAAAGTTACTGAACATAAATGAATAATGCCCCTAAAGTCTAATGATCAATACTTTGCCTCTGTCTTTTTTGACAAATTTGACTTAATTTAAATTTCTGAAATCATGAGACTGCTGTGACTGAGAAGTCAAAGCTGAAAGTATTTAGTACAGGGGAGTCTTTTTATAATGCCATGATTGAAAGGCAAAACTGTTATCTTCATTTGAGGCTGTAGTTACTGTAACTTCAGAGACCTGCAGACCTAGGCACACAGTCAAATCTATACCATAATGAGCAGTGTAATTTTTTCTTAATGACATAGAAAACAATCTAAGCTCCAGTCCAAGTGGCAATTAACTGAGAATTCTCCAGCTGTTATTCAGTGCCGCTGCCCTCTCCCTCTACCAGGAGATAGCTGGTGTGTAGTTAAAACCCTTCCCCGCCATGATCTGTATCACAGGGTCCCTAGAGGCTTCCCAAAAGTGTTTCACATAGTAAGATAAAGCCACTGCTGCGGGTAGAGTAGGCCCCTTCCTAGTCCCACACACAAGCTAGTGTTCTTTACTTAGTGTTCTTTATTTAATCATCAATAAGAATAACCACAAAACCCTTCCCAATCAAAATTCTTCAGTAAACCACCTACGTGGATGCACACACTATACTTTATAATTCATGAAAAATACAGTTTCCGTTCCTAATTTCTGTTTACTCATTCATTCATTCATGCTTTCATGCATTCATTTGAACACACATTCAGAATGTCTACAATGTGCCAGGCTCTATGCTAGGTGCTAGTGATATGGAAACGTCTTCATGAAGTTTTAACTCTACAGATGGATACTACTGAAAATACTCTATCCAGGAAACCATAACCCTTCTCCATTCTCAGACCAGCAGTAATTCAGCATTTATGAAGAGTCTACTATTTGTAAAACACTGACCTAGGCATGTGGAGATCTTGAATAATAAAGATTCTTTTACTTGAAGAATTTTGAAATTGGATCTTTAAATAACTTAAAACACACCTGAATATATTAAGACTCAGAATAAAAGTTCAAACTAAATGACTGTAAATTAGGAAAAAGATCCCAACAGAAAGATAGATCTTTCCCAACTATGAAAATTAAAGAAGGCCTTTCGAGGATGACACTGTGTTTGGGCTGCCCTGAATAATTACAAAGAACTCCTGGTGCTCCACTGATTTGATCTTTTGTCTTCTCTTCTTGAACAGATTAATTAAAAGGTATGAAATATTAGTTGCATTTTATAGACAGGAAAACTGAGCCCCAACAGGTCACCACTGATTTGAGGTTCCTCAGTAAACTGGTGACAGCATGACCACAGGATGCCCAATTCCCCGTTTCCTAGTCCTGTGTCCTCCATTAGACATAACTGCCTTGGTATAGACATAGCAGATCTGGGGGATAATTGCATTTTAATTGAACTGTCTGTACGACTCTATAAGCACCTCTGCAGAGAGGGAAGAGTGTGTAGCTTGATAAATAAAATCATTTCTGCTAATAACTGCTTCTGCATAAGGATTATGGATCTAACCTCTAGGTGAAGATGCCACTAAAAGGCATGTGCTGAGATCTGGGTTTTTTAAAAAGTAATTTCACAATTTGAAGTGGATGTGGACTGCCTAGGATGTTCTTATAGAGAAAATTAGTGTACCTGCAAATGAGTGTGTGGGCAACTTCTCTGTCTTCAGTGCCTGGGTTGTGGTTTAGAGTGCTGTAGAATTTTACATTTTAATCTTCCATGTAAACAGCCTATGGGCTGGGGATGGGGCTCTGCCCATAGTCATGGTAACAAGTCCAGAGGCTATACAGCAGGATCCTCTCTGGAGAGCATGCAGTCACATGTTTTCCTCATAAGATTTGCCTCACTTTGGTGACTAGGAGTGTAGGGCATGCATTACTTACTTCCATGGTACTGTCTGTCCCACTGGCTGGAGGAAAGGACCCCACCACAGGCCATACAATCCATGATATACCTAAGAGCATTTTCTGATTTGAGATTTGCTTACTTGTCTTCTTGGTCTAGTTTTTTTTTTTTTTTAAACTTCTCTCGTCCTAGACTATTGAAAGGCAAAATGCCATGATACAGTGAAGCAACAGTCAGTCAGACTACCTGGCTCCAACCCTGGCACTGCAAAATTATTCCCAGAAAAGATATTTAAAAAAACCCTCTGATCAGAAGTTTTCTCAACTATGAAATGCAAATGATAATAGTCCTTCCTAGAGTAGATGCAAGGGACAAATGCCCATGTAAACATTCAGCATAGGACCTAGCACATTTTCAGTGCTTAGTAAGTGCTGGATAATTGCATTATAGTTCCATCCCCACACCACCATTCCTTTCTTTCATTGTTTTCCTTCCTAGTACTGTGCAGTAGGCCTGCTGATGTCTGGTCACATTGGGGTTGGCAATGGGTTAGACTTACACTTAAGCAGTATGAGGTTTAAACAGCCTTTGCCTCTGACAATATGTGATGGAGATATAAGACATGGTATTATCTCTCCTGCCTTAGGTTTTTTTTTAAAATTTTATTATTAAGCCCTAAAATTAACACCTGCTTGTAACCACATAATGGCAGGTTGAATTAATTAAGTCTAAAATGTGGTATTCCTTTTCCTAAAAGGAAAATGCTAAAGAAAAAAAAATGGAACCATGATTAGAATTCCATGTGTTTTGTATCTTGTTTTGTAATAATATGTATGAAGTCTAGGATCTAATTTTGGCTCTGAGGTACCACCCAGTTTAAGGAGTTTTTGCACCATCTCCTAGGCAACTAGAGGCTTCCAGGAGGGGGTGCTTTGTCAAGGTCCCTGATGTTTAGGTTTCTGTTTTTAAGGGATATATGATCCCATCAAGTGAAGATGTGAACCTTTGACTCTGGAGTGACATGTCCTCCATCTAGGAAGTGGTGGTTTTTTTGGTTTTTCATGTTTTTTGGTTTTTTTTTTTTTTATGGAACTCAAAAGCTTTCAGACAATAAGCATGCAGTGGAGTGGTAGGAGGTCAGAAGACAGGAAGCAGAGAGTATCAAATGACTAAAATACATAGTAATGGAATTTTGTTATTGACCTTCAGGTCCTCCATTCAAATGGAGGGGATCTCAGGTATTGCCCCTTATATATAAGTACAGGTGATTACTGAGTAGTTGCAAAAGAAGTTTTGATAGTTAGGAACTATGTTTTCCATTCGGTAAAGTAAACATAGGCCTCCTTTTCCTGATATTTTCTTTTCTTCTTCTTTTTTAGTTCACCTTCTTGTGCTTTCTCAACAGTTCGAAAAGGCTACCGGATCCAAGCTGACAAAGAGAGAGACTCCATGAAGGTCCTGTACTATGTCGAAAAGGAGTTGGCTCAGTTTGATCCAGCCAGAAGGATGAGAGGCCGATGTGAGCATCTGTTGGTTATATGTGATTTGTGCATTGTGCAAGACCTCATAGCTAAGGAAGTCAGGAGGATCGAACCTGGGCAGCCTCGAACTTGCAGGGTCAGAGCTAACAAAGATGCTGGTGACACCAGGATGGAACGCAGCAGAGGGGAGCAAAAGGGTTTCTGTTGTGGAGAGTAGAGCTGTCATGTACCCTGTGGTTTATGGTCTTTCCATGGGGTGGTCAGCACTGATTGTGGTGGCTATGTAATCCAGGGGTTAGAAATGTTTTATTAAAATGATTTTCCCCTACTCTCCTTTTAAGGTATAGTAAAAACAATGACTAAGGTGTGAAGCTTCAGTATCAGTTTTTTCCAACACAAAGGGCGCTAACATGGAACCATCAAGCTGCCTGGTTGCTTCCAGGAGGCTCAGTAATAGTGAAAACACAAGTTTGGCAAATGAATCTGGGAAAAGAGGCTGACATTCCTTCTGAGATCCCCAACCACTGAGATGGAGAGCACAGCAAAGAGGCTGCTTTTTAATTACCAAGTCTGTAGATACCTGGGCACCAACCCCTAACTTACCCACAGTCCTCACTTACTCTGCAGCTGACACAGCTGATTCTTTGGGGTGGACTCCAAATTACTGTCTATCGTAGAAGGCAGAACAGGGCAGGTCTGACATGGATGGGCTAATTATCAGCGGGTGCTGGCAGGCACGGTAGTGAGGTCACTGTGTGATTGCTTCAAACCCTCCTCTTCTTGGAACCAGGGAGAGACTTGATGGAACTGTTGGGAAAACAGTCCCAGACTACAGGAGCTTTATTCAGATTAAGGACAACATATTCCACCCAGTTTGCAATTCTAAATTCATCCTGTCTCTGTTGCACCCATTCCTGCATCCTCCCACCGCGGGGACTATAAAAAGACCATCTCCAGATTGCAGTGTCAGGAATGCAGATGTCACTGCACTTGACAAGTTGGTTGTAACAGTGTTGTCATGGATCCCTCTAAGGGGACAGAGACAGAGTCAGGGATCAAAGAGAAACCTGGGTAGTGTATTTACTGAATCTCACAGCTGGGGATGGGGGGGTTAAAAACTAAGATCAGAATAAAAGAATGGTTTAGGTTATGGTTCCTGTCTGATTGTCTTGACTAAAATGGACTCTGGGGTGCAGCTGATCCAGCTGATGGACTCTAAGACCCACTGACTCTGGGGATAGAGTTGAAGGGGACCTTAGAAAGGGCTAGGTCAACCTTTGTAAGGTACATACTGAAGAAACAGAAGGTCAGAGGGGTGCAGTGACAGAATCAGGAGTAGAACTCAGCTCTTCTGAGTTACACTTTCATGATCTTAACACAGGAAACCTCTGCACAAACTTGATGGTTCTATGGCTGTAGTTGTACTGAAACCATGACCTTTTTGATGGCCTTCTTGCTTCTTTATGTAGGGCTCCAGAATGCTGAAAGTGGAAGGGATTTCTGAGGTTCTTAAATCCACCTCCTTCAATGTACAGAGGAGGACAGTGAGACAGAGAGTAACCAGGGCCAGTGCAGAATGCCAGTACCAGGACTTAAACCTAGATTACCTGGTACTTGCAGGTTAGCTTTACAATAGCTGCATGGAAATGAAGTAGGAATATAGTTCACTATTTCCAGATGTTGATTCTATTCCTGAAGGACAAAGTAAACCCTAGAGTAGATCACAGAATGGGACCATCTTAAAAAATCTCTTTGCAAAATAGATCTTATGGTTTCAGGTTAGGACAGGGAAGTCATAGATTCTATAAGAATTAGGAGTTTGAGGTCCAGACTCATGAATTTGCAAGCCAGTACAACCCGCTTTTGTCTTATAAATAAATTTTCATTGGAACACAGTCTTGCCAGTTCAGTTGTGTATTATCTGTGTTTTCATGCTAGAATGGCAGAATTGAATGGTTTTAACAGTATGGCTTGCAGTGCCTAAAATACAGTGCTTGCCTACTATTGGAGGTCTCTGAAGGATGTGGAAGTTCATGTTCCCCTTGCCAGAAATCTTAGGGAAACATACATCCCAGCCAGTTATGAAACTGTGATAGCCCTTCCTATCTGCAGAAATCAAAAAGGGTAAGCCCAGCATCCCCTCAGGAGCTGAAGGAAAGATCTGAGCCAATATCATTTTTCAATGTCCTCCTTGGCCCATTGTAAAGTTCTTTTCTATACAGTTTCTAAAGAAATTGTAATTCATGAGAATCACGACAGAGGGAATGTTCTAAGTTTTTACTAACCAGTAGGAGCTGAGTTATTTTTCTTTAAAATAGGCACAAATTAGTTCATTCTTCTTGAGTGGGAGACAAGTTTTCAAATTTAAATTATAATTCAGAAACCAACTAATGGCACGATTAAACTGAGAGGCACTTTGAAAAGCTGTGTCCCTAGGAGGCTGTGTGTGGGGAAGAAGAGTGAGGCTCCCTTCTTTGATGTCCAAAAATTCTCTGTTCCTCCCAAGATTGTTGGAGATTGGGTGGGGTGAGGGTGGGGCAGAAGGGAACTTGAGAAACACATTTATGTTTTCCAGATCTTGGCTTATCGCTCCCTTGACAGCCTTAAACTTAGTGTTGTTTTAAATAATATTTTGAAGTCTTAATGAAAACGATTTTAGAAAACAAATGGTTTTAGTTACATTGCAAATAGGTTTACTAGATTTATTTTTTAAGTAAAATGAAATTCAGTACATTTCAGAGTTCTATAAATAGTTTCTCTCTGTTCTTTCTAGACCATGATTCTGGTTCTTGTTCAAAGGTGCTTTGCAAAAAAAAAAAAAAAAAAGCTACTTAGGAAAACAAGATAGCTGTGACTAGACACCCCCTTGCACTTGAGCATAAATGGAGACCAGGCCAGAAGGGCAGGCCACCCCCTTTTCTTCTCACATCTCCAGACAACTAGAAATACTCTGTAGGGAAGGGAAGAGGTCAGGATTTGGAAGTGGACTTGGTACCATTTGGACAAAATATTCCAGGTTCCTGGGTGAGCATGGTCTAACAGGGAAGTGTGTGGATATGAGGTGTACACTTCTCCTTGACCTTGTGGACTTATTGCTATGCAGGGAGGGGCAGATTAGGGTTCCTGTAAAACATGTGATAATATTGACTCTGAAGGTCCCATTACGTGGGAATGCACTAGCAGAAAAGATGCTGGGTTCTGAGGTTTCTCTTTTTTATTGTTGTTGTTCCTTTTGGCCCAACATGCTTGGGATCATCATGGCTCATCAACAGAATTATACAGGACTAAGAAAAACATTTGAACAAGGATGATGATGTACTAGGGGGCCAGCTGCAGAGAGCCTGACTTCTGAGAAGCCTGCCTCAGGTGGAACAAAAACAACTGTTCTCTTATTCCAAGAACAGAGCACGTAGGAAGCCTCCCCTTTCCATAAACAGTAGGGTTCAAACTGGAGCCAGTCCATGCTGAGCTGAGAACACAAATTCCATTAGTGTAGGTCTAGGGCCTCAAGTGGGATTTCTGGAGCCTCAGGTCTCAGCCCCTGACAGAGTCCTCTTCTTGTCTATCATGTAGAAAGCTCTGACATGCCTGGTTTTGTCTCCACAGATAACAACACCATCTCAGAACTCAGCTCTCTGCATGAGGATGACAGCAATTTCCGCCAAACGTACCATCAGATGCGAAGCAAGCCATTCCCTGTGTCTGGGGACTTGGAGAGCAATGCTGACTACTGGTCAGGTGTCATAGGCGGAGGCAGCGGGGCGAACCGGGGCCCCTCAGCTGTGGAGTATAACAAAGAAGACCGGGAAAGCTTCCCGCACAGGTGATGGGTATGAGGGGGCTGGAGGAGGAGGCAAGTTAAAGCTGAGCCTATCATTATGTACAAGTATCTGTCTTCCATCTTGTGCCACCCGGCCAGATCTCTTTCTATGGGATATGAAGTGGCCCCTTCTTGTATTCATTAAGCAAGGGAACTCTTGTGACACCCTTTGTGGAAGAAATCCTTTAAGGCCTTTTGAACATGTGTGCCAGAGGCTCCTCAAGGAACCTTCACATACTCTGCCCTCCTCACATATTTTATCCTATAACCTCTAAAACCTCCCACCCATCACGTGTATCATTTTTTATCATTTGTCATGTAAGCGGTAACGTAATGCCAGCCTTCATATTGTTGCATTTTATTCTCATATGCAACCTTAAATTGGGGAAATAGAAATTTCCAGATGTTCAGGAACTTACCAAGATTAGATCAATGAATAGGGAAGGCCAAGATTTTACCAGTTATTGTGACCACTTCTCCTTGAATGGCACCTCCACATTCACCTGTCCTTTACCTTGCAGGTCAGTAGACATTACATTTTTCTTACCAAGTGCAAGGGTCTCTTTGGTCTCCTGCTTGGTAACTTGGTCCTAGGCCCTGAAGCAGGAACAGAACTCTTTACGTGTCAACATATATTCCAGAGACTTCGGGGTGTTTTGTCACTTGGCTAGCTTAGAGAGTGGGCAGATGAGATGTGCAGTATCAACCAGAGGTTACATCCTAACGATCAGAAGGCCTCACTATGTGTTTCAGCACTGAGTGGCCCAGAAAACATTTTTAGACAGCCAACTCCATTTTGATCCCTCTCACAAACTCATCGGGTAGCTTGGGTCACCCTCCCTTGATGCATCACAGGCGTTGGGTTGGAGTCGGGGACACGAGATTACTGGTGTATCCTGGTGCAAAGCCGAGGTCCGGGGACGCTGAGGGCACTCTCCCAGGTCGGCCTCAGTCTCCCCCGCCTTGAACTCCGCAGGACGTGGTTTCCATGAGCCGTGGGCCCCTGACCCATGCCTCCTCTGCCCGCAGCCAGCAGCGCTGCAAGTCTGAGATGCTGTCCAGGAAGAGCTTCTCCGGGGGCGTGCCGGCAGTGTCCATGGACGAGCTGGCAGCCTTCGCGGACTCCTACGGGCCGCGGCCTCGCCGCGCCGACGGCAGCAGCCTGGAGCCGCGGGGCGGCAGCCGCTTCGAGCGCGCAGACTCGCGCGCGCACGGGGGCTTCTACGCGGACGGCGCGCTCGAGTTCTTCGCGCCCGCGGACGCGCGCGCACCCCTGCCGCGCCTGGTGAGCCGCACGCCCAGCGCAGCGCCCGAGCCGGGCCTGGCCTTCCCGGGCGGCAGCCTGGAGACGCCGGCCAAGCGCAGCGCTCAGCTCGGCCCGCGCAGCGCCTCCTATTACGCCTGGTCGCCGCCCGCGCCCGACGAGGAGGACGTGCCCGACGACGCGCTGCCCCCCTACAGCGAGCGCGAGCTGAGCCGCGGCCCGTCCTACCGCGCGCGGGAGCCGCCCTACCCCAGCAACTCGGAGAGGCGCAGGAAGAAGGAGCCCGCCAAGAAGACGGTGGGCCGCCCGCCCGTCCTGGGCGCCGACGGGGTGGCACCCGGGTCGGGCAGGCGGGACCCTACCCGGGGAGGCCGGGGCAGGCGAGGGGGCCCTGGGGGCCTGCCTTGGGGACTGAGTCCGCAGAGTACCTGGGGTTCTTTTCTGCCATTCTCTGTCCAGGACCAGAATGGGGTTAGTAAGCCTGGGGTCCTGCAGAGTTTTTTTGTTTTTTTGTTTTTTAAGCCAAAAGTAGGTGTGTTGACTTTACAGAGGCCCTCAGACAGTTAAGGCTAGCTTTAAGGAGGGTTTGCCAGCAGGGTTTTGTGGTGACCCGGACCAAATGTCATCCTAGCACAGTGGGTAGCCTAAGCATGAGGATGGCTAGCAAGATCAATGCTGGCCTCCCTCCGCAACTTAGAAAGATCCTGTCTCAAAAAAGAGCTAGGAATGTATCTCAGTGTGAAGGCTTTGAATTCAGTCTCCAGTACGGGGTAGGGTGGGGGGTCAGCAGCATTTGGCATCAGGGATTCTAGGCACGGTGGCCCCTTCAGGTCTTCCTTTACATAAGTGTCTGTGTGCAGAACGTGTTGTTCAGGCTTTAGGTACGCTGCCCTTTCCCATCTCCTGCACCCTTGGGGTGAGAGTTGGTAACTTGCATTAAGTTCCCCCAAGAATCCACATCCCAGAGAGAAGGTCAGGAGATACTGCTGTTTACAACCGGTAACTAAATTCTTCCTTTTCTCTCTCTCTCTATATATATATTTTTAAAATTTTGTTGACTGCTAGCTGTGTACTGTGTCTGTATATGTGAAAGAAATCCTCTGGCCCCTGCCTAGTTCCTCGTTTCTTTTGTAGGCCCCTCTTTTGTTTTCACTCTAAATGTCAAATGCGGCCCACTCTGTCCATTGGCCTTTGAACATAAGCCCTGGACCTCAGAGAAACATTGGGGGACAGTCACAGGTGCTCACCATGGAGTACCAAAGTGCCTCTGAGCCTACACTTTGGAGACCACTGTCCATGCTCAGGACCTCTGGGTCTTGCTCCTAACTTTGCCTTCCCACATTTTGTCTTTCGTGAATCCAAGCTGGACGTTTCCTTTAGTGTGTAGTGTGGGAGAAGGAACATAGACAGAAAAAAGGATTGACATTATTATTAGTCCTCCATAACAAGGGTCCTTTGTTCTTTAAATAGAAAAGTGCAATGATCAGGACACTGTGAGTAAGGAAAAACTTCTGGGTGATACTGGGTTTATGGTAGACTGTTTACACATGCTCTTGGACAGCTGTGATGTGGTTCTAGGGAGGGAGGTGCTTGGGAGGGTGAAAAGTGCCTCGGTAGCCAAGTATCTAAATTCTGTCAGGGGTATCTTGGCTTCAGCCCCAGCAAATAGAATGGAATGTCTTCCAAGGCAGAGTGTATCTGGCTCTGAACAGATTGTGGACTCTGCCCAGTGGATTATCTGTTGTGTTGGTTGATTTCTTTAAACACCTAATGTTAATATTAGGCTTTTTCTGCTTTTCTTCAGAACGACTTTCCAACTAGGATGTCCCTTGTGGTCTGATGTTTTGAGACATCTGTCTGGAAAGTCCAAATCAGATGCAGACTGCACGGACAAGACACAAATCCAAGAGCCAGCAGGCCGGGACTTTTCTTTGACAACCACCTTGGAAGATTTGCTGACACTTCCCTGGCAAAGGATAGGAGGCAGCCTTGAAGGAAGGCTGATTACAAACCTCAATGCCCATCTAATTAGTTTAAGAAACTTACCGTGAAAACAATGACATGTGAGAACATACCACCCATAGTTTACACTATCCAACCTCCTTCCTTAGCAGAACTAGGATTTCGCTTCCAGTTCTGAAAGAGTTAACTCTGGACCACCAATCTCTGGAAATTGTCTGTGCTTACAGTATGTCTCTGTGCTATGCTTAGAGACAGAAGATTTCATTACTGCGATTAGATGAAGGCCTGCTGCTGACAGGGGAAGAGCACTTCAAGGCAGAAGATACCTTTTATCCCCATCACTTCCTGGTCACTGATCAATGACTGTTGTTACACTCAACTCAGAAAGCCTTTGGTGCATTCAGTGACGGCAACCTCCCGGACAATCACAGAAACGACTTCATTTGCTGTTCT
>PVLA01011014.1:0-57261 GCA_004027455.1 Hydrochoerus hydrochaeris | reverse complement strand
CAAGTTCAAGTTTAACTTTAAAACAAAAAAGCTGAGTGTAAGAAAATATTAGCAAAATACTTTAGTGAAAGCTCATATATAGTTTTAATGCAATATATTTAGCTTTTGACCCAGACTTCTTAGTTATATGTACTTGGGTGTTTTATGAATACAAGATACTATCATTGTTTATTATGGCATTTCAGTTTTAAATACAATCTAAATGTAATAAGGCTAGATTAATTCTCAAGTATGTGGTTTAGCTATTCTTCAGAAGCTCTAAGCATCAAACCACCATGATTAAGAAAAATATATCCAACATCTGAAAACCACAAATCCCAAATTCTGCCTCCAGTAAATGAATACAAAAAAACTATTAAATTAATCATAAATTACACTAACAAGGCTGAGGCTTTACCTCAGTGGTAAAACACTTGCCGGGCATGAGCAAGGACCTGAAACAGAGCCTCAAAAACCACAGGAAAAATTATGCTCAATAAAAATTAACAAATCTACCTATCTCTGCAGCAAAGACAAAAGTTTTGATATGCCGCCAAAAAGAGAAAAACCTAAAATCAAGTGACTTCAGGATTAGCACTATTTTTCTAGGTATCTAAGCAGCACTTGACTGATGTTAACCTACGAGCCACAGGAAGCTTTCTGTGCTGAAGAATTTTTAAATATGAGATTACTTCTTCAATTGAAATACCTTCCAGAAAACAAATCCAAGGCCACTGATTCCTTAAGCACATTTGATTTCTTAAGCTTTCAGCACATTTGATGGTGACCTTTACTTGCTGTTTTGAGGATAGTGACCATACTAGCTGGAATCTTCTCCTATTCTGCTGTCAAGAAGAAAATTATTGATCAAACATGAGGCTCTGAAATTCATCTCTTACAGAGAAACATTTAAGAGCATTATAGAATTCATTTGGTCCATGCAATAAATCTACTGAGTAACAAGAAAGTAGAATCCACTTGTAAGCAGGGAGAAATATTTCCTCAAATAGTCACACCAGATAAATTATTCACCAACAATAGACCACAAAAGAGAATTCCAATAATTTTTTTTAATGCAGTGTTCATGAATTCAGGGACAAATGTTTATAAAATGCTAATGCTTGTCAGTTTTTCTTAGAGTGATTCAAAACATTGCCTGCACTGATTACACTAAGCATATTCAAACAATCATCTCTTTATCATGAAAACATGTGGTGTTTAAAAGATAAATAAGACCTAAAAATGAATATTTTTTATGTATTCAGTTGAAATATCATGATCCCAAGTGAAACATCCAAGAAAGACAGGGACAATCTTTTATTCTTTTTAAAGCTCTTTAAGCACCTGGGATCGCCTCACATTTATACTATTTGTTCAAGTATCCTACTGGTAGACAGGACGGCCTCCTTGTAAAAATTATAAAACCAAGTTTCAGAGAGATCAAAAGACTTGCTGAAGATACACAGCCACAAATTACAGAGCAAACTTTGAAACTAGCTGAGTCAACCTCATGCCTAACACCTTCTCTTTATCAGGAGCTAATTCATGATGCTTTACATGTCGTTTTTTGCTTGGTGGTCTCTGCAAAACATAAAAAATTAAACTATCACTGATTTCATTTACATGAAATAAAACATGTTGATGAATGAGCTGCCAAAAAGACCCCCCAAAGCCTTGACATTATCAGCTTTCAGTGTCAAATAAATGTCTCAGCCTTCTTTTCATTCCATGGCTCACTGATAAACATCCAGGTGGACTAGGGCTTGTTTTCATTAGGAGCAAGCTCCTGAGTAACTCTATGCCAAAATTCTCACCCTTGTTCAGAGAAGAAAAATAGCATGGTGTAATGATCTGTAAAGAATTTTCCTATCTGCAGTGATAAAGATAAAAGAAAGAGCAGGTGACCGGAGACAGCCTCAGAGCCTGTCTAAGGAGGGGTGTATTCATACCCCACTGAGGCATCAGGCTGCATGGATGGTGACAACAGTTTCTCCTGTTGGACACTGCAGCTTAGAATACAGAGCCGGGTCGTGACTTTGAACAAGTTACTTAACCCTCTGATCTTTAAAGTCTTTGATCTGGAAAAAGGAGATAATGGAATCTTCCTTGCAGGATATTACAATAGTTTAATGAGTTACTTGGCACAAAGTAATGGCTGAATAAATGCTTCCCTAACTGTCATCTTCACCCTAATCACCACAATATCACTTTTCTGACTCAGCAATTTGAAATTGTTCAGTCTACTGTTCTCCAAACCCAAAGGATATGACTACGGATGTGGGAGACTACACACACCTCTGTCCCATTCCTCTTCTTAAGCTTTTCTGGGAAAAACAAAAGAGTTTCTGATGTAGCTATGAGCTCTGGACCAACAAAACTAAGACCCTTCTTATCAATGTGCTGGAGACAGATTCATATCTTCCAGGTTACACAGGAAACAATATCCTTTGGTAATTATTTAAATGCAAGGAAAACTCCATCTATGTCATGTCAAAAATCATATGCAAAAATCCAAAATCATATGCAAAAATCATATGCAAACAGGGAAAAAAACAGAAATATGCTTCATATCTCTGTGAATTAGAAACCAAAATAAATTTTAATTTTGAAGAGTTAATATTTTTCTTTTGTGTTTCTTAATTGATATTCAACTGGAACGACAGAACATCTGTTTTAGAAGAAAGCTTTGGTGACAGAACAGAGTAATTTCCAGCATCATGCCTCTGTACAAAGGAAAGAAACTTTTATAAATATCTATCTTGCTTGAAGCATATTCATAACAATTTTATCACACTAACAGTAATAGATTGAGCATATATGTAAATTCTCTTATGTACTTTTATGAAAAAATAGTCTAAAAAGTCTTCGAACAGCTGAGATGACACTTCGGCTTAGAGTTTTGAAAGGACATTTGAAGAGGTGAAGGGAAATTGCATCTGACTGCTTGAATTCTGAATAAAGTGGGGAAGGTCAGACAGATAACTTGGATGCCAAAGATAAAATGAAACATATGGCTTTGATGTAAAGATAAGTCATGAGTAGGCATTTTTCAAGATCACTAGGAAGAAACAGCTGACAAGCAATGGAAAAAAACAAGCTGAAAAAGGAAGACACTGGGAAGTAGAAAGATTCCAAGGTGATGAATCGGAAGGCTGCCCAGGTCACCTTGGGGAACACTCTGAGCAGGAGGGGACATTTTAGGGAGTGATAACCAAAGCCAAGTTTTACCACAGAAGTTATTGTCTTCTATCCCATCAATATCTCTTTTGTGATGCCCACATGAAGTAATAAAGAGTAACACCAACTGAGGTTACTATGCACCAGGCATTGTGCCAAGAATCTTACCAGCTTCTCTCCTGCTTTCAAATCAGAACCATGGGTCGGGGTATAGCTCAATGGTAGAGTGCCAGATGATCCCCATCACCAGAAAAAAGGGGGGAGAGGGAGATACGAATCATTTTCATCTCCATTTTACAGATGAGAAAACTAAGACTGAGAAGCTCAATGACTTCCTGTGGATGTGCAGAAAAATCAGTGGGATATAGCTAGGTGTGAACCAGGTAATGTGACTCAGAACTCAGAAATCCGTTCACATACTGAAAAGAACTGCACAAAAGTAGCAAAATATGCAGATGAACCTACTGAAATGAAGAAGGGAAATGTCACGCAAATTCTCATCAGACCATGCCTTGGTGAGAACTGACATCAGAGAAGAGAGACTCAGAATGCTGGAGGTAAAACTCCATAGCATCGGGAATTTTTCTTAAGGAATGTTTTATTTCTTTGCTTTTTGTACATAAATAATAGCATTACTCTAAGCTTTTTAATACTAGGGATTGAATCCAGGTGCACCCTACCACTGAACTACATCCCCCAGCCCTTTTTTTTTAAGACAGAGTCTCTACATTACCAGGTGGTACTTGAATTTGCAATTCTCTTGCCTCAGCCTTTCAAAGTCCTAGAATAATATGTTGGGTTATTATGTCTGCCTTAAGTTTGTTTTTAATTGACACACAAAAACTGTACCTATTTATGGAACTCAGTGTGACATCTCTTTCTGCATATATATAGTATAACAAGCAGATCAATCTCTAAGACTTTTTGTTAAAAGTTCTATTTCAGGTGATTATTAAATAATGATCCACCCAATTAACCAATTTAGAAAAGCAATGCCCAAATGCAATAATAAGTTTGACAACCATCATCAGGCTCGCACTTCTCTGAGTAAAGAGATTGTCACATGTTGTTCTCTTCCTGTAGGAGCTGTGTCTGAACCTGCATTGGATGGATTATTTGCAATGTAATGCAAGAAAGTTCATAATAAATAGTATCTTAGAACTTACATTGTAATTCCAGCTGGATAGCACATCTTTTTGCAATACATAGCTAGCTTCATAAGTGGATTGACATAGATAGATAATTCATAGCTACATAGATAAAGATGGCAAGCGGATGGATGGGTGGAAGAATGGATGGATGGATACATACATACATAAGTACATGCATTATGGGAATTTTTAAGAGTTCAAGTGTAAAACACAAAGTAAGAAAGTGAATTCATAGAATCATGTGCTTTCTTCTTTCATTCTAAAATGTTTATACATCTCTAGATGCAAGATTGGTTAGAAACACATTATCACTGGTCTTGCAAAAAAAAAAATGCATCCAAAATTTTTTGTGTGAGAGACAAGGTCTTGCTACATAGTCCAGGCTAGTCTTGAACTCATTATGTAGCCCAGGCTTGACTTTGAACTTGTGGCAATTCTCCTGCCTCAGCCTCCTGAGTGCTGGGATTACAGGTGTGCACCACCACACACTCAGCTCACCCAAATTTAAAACATACTGACACTTCAAACTAAATTCAAGGAGGGGAGCCGAGAAGAGACATGTTTGCCCTGTGATTGATTTAACCCAAAGGCCAAGTCCAGCAGGAATGCTGCTTTCCTTTTCAGAAACCCCTCAAGGCCTAACCTGTAACCATCTGTCTGGCACTGTGACTGAGCACCCGCTCTGCTGCAGGCTTTCACAGAAGTGCAGCTTCACATGGTGGCTGACACACAGCAAGTGCTTAGCTAATATTTTCCGAATGCATGTACAAATAAATAACTAAATAAAAGGTAGCTCAGAGCGGGGTATGGTGATACATGCCTGTAATTTCAGGAGTGCTTAGGATTTGTATTATTTGCTCAGGTTCACAGCTTCTTTTGAGCACCTAGCATGCACTGGGCACTGTGACAAAACTACAGAAACTAGTTGCCAGCCCCATCTTCATAGATGGCATATTCCAAGAGAAAGACTAACACTGTCAATATGTAACCCTATGAAACAAAAGCAGAAGGCATCATTTGGAATAATTAACATGAAACTTTACCTAATCTGGGAACTAGAGACTTTCCCAATAAGGTAGCCTTGGAGTTGAGACATAGAGAATAAATAATTAGCAAAAAATAATAACTATGACCACCATGTAAGCCAGATCACATATCAATCAGGATTAAAGGATCCAGGGAATTACAGGGAAAGTTAGTCTTCTCTTGAATTCCCTGGATTCTGCCATTTGACTGTCTTTGGTATACTATTGAAATACCCAGTGGAGAATCAGTGATTGGCCAATTGACCCAAAAATATTATTGGCTTAATTACACAGACACGTCATGAAAAGTAGTTTAGACAGGAACCTCACAGAGAAGTGCTTGGGTTCTCTACTTCCACTGCATGTAGTTTAAGATGTACCACTTTGTGTAACTGAAAGCTCTGAGGCAGATTTCTCCCACACTGTGCACACAGCATGGTAGGCTCCATACTAGGCTATTTGTTTGCTTGTATATGTCTCTGGACTTCCGCCTAAACAGTTCCACTCTGGAGTTCGTTTTATGACACAGTGATTTTTGCAATGTAATTGCCTAGGCATTTATCAAAATGACAAAGGCAATTAAAAAAAAATCCCACTTTCCAAGCTGGGTGAATGTCATAAGCAAACAGATCAAAGAAGTAAACAAGTCAGATCCACATTCATTTGTGATTTACAGGAAAACAGAGAGGAAGGGAACTGATTATTTGCCAAGGACAGAATGGAACACAAATTAAATTTTCTTCTCGGCCTTTGAAAATGTTGACATTTTCATCTGCTCATCATTTCTACATGTCTTATTTTCACAACTTGCTAGCACTCTAAATGACTGTCTTGGGCCAAAAACATTATAACAACTGCATTATCATCAGGAGTTACTTAATTTCTAGAATTGTTAAGAAGACACTGTATCCACTTTCATCTTTTATGAAGTGTCTAGAGCATTTAACATTCCTAATGTGAACTCCATGCATGAGAAAGACTTGAAAAATATATATCTCATTCACCTGTTCCTACAACGGAAGCTGGCATAAACTTTTTTAAATAGGACCCCCTGAGTCCTCGAAGCATAAAATTAAATTGGCAAAGTGTCCATCCTCCTTGGATAGGTAACACAGAAAGTGGAAATCCTTTGGAGTTAGATGGATGAGGTTTTTGAATTCTGACCTCTATTTGCCAGCTACATAACCTTGAAAAATGGCTTACAGTTTCTAAACCATGCATTATTTTATCAAGTGGAGATCACAATCATTTACACTACAAGGATAAGGTGAGAAGCAAATCTGATCATGCAAACACAGTGTAGAAAATGAAGAAATGTTTGTTCTTGTTCTTTTACTTTCCTTTAAAACTCTCACATAATCAGCTTGTGACATTTTTTGTTTTCTTTGATTATTTGAGCTAAGGGCTAAAAGAGAGAAGTCTACACATTAATACTTTTTTGACAACTCCTAGCAGTCCCTCTATCTTTGGCACCAGCTATGGGCAAGATATGGTCTGAATACCCTCCATGGATTAATGTGCTGAAATTTAATCTCCATTATTCAGCATTAAGAGGGTAGAAACTTAATCCAGCTCTAATATTTACAGGAGAGATCTTTGGGAGGTGATTAGGACTAGATGAGGTCATCAGAGTGGAGTCACCATAACTGAATACCAGTGGTCTTATGGGACAAGGGAGAGAACAGAAGAAATACATTCACATATCTCTGCTTCTTGTCATCTGGTGCCCTGTGCCACCTTGGGAGCCTGCCATCAAGCAGGTGACTGCCTGATACAACCCTTCAGACTTACATCAGAACCAAGAGCCAAAATAAACTTCTCATCTTGCAACATTTTCTAGTTTTCAGTACTTTGTTATAGCAACACAAAACTAATTAAAACAGAATCTCTCTTATGAACATCAGAATGGAAAATTTTCCCCACTCCCAGATCAAGATGGATGAATCTGAGCCCATTTCCACTCTACTCAGTGCTCACAGTTCAAGCTGAATCCCACCGGGGACCCCGCCAGGCTCAGAAAGTTCAGCGCTGAGACACAGTGCCATCCAGGAGGAGCCTGCTCTGTCTTTTAACAAACTACATAGAAATGTCACAGATTTGCAGAGCTATTCTAGAAAAAGCTTTCCTTTTACCATCGCTACACTTAATTCCACTTGTTCCCTAACTAAAATCCCCTTCCTGGGCTCTGCTCAAAAGCATAAACCACCTGAGTTGCCAGCATCTTCCTTCATGCAGGACCCTCAGAAAGAAGATTATTATTGAATGGTGAAGATGCTGGATTGTAGAATAGGACAGTGCAGGGGGCCTAAACTATGTACAGAAGTGATCCTTGGCATTCAGTTAAATCCTTTTCCTCCTAAACTCAGATAGCACAGCAGTCAACATTCAATTCCTAAAGAAAACTGGATCTAAAATATGTGGAGTACCTGTTAGGCACCTCAAATACTTTATATAACTATTGCAGGCAGAACCGTCGCATTCATGATAGTTTAATTATCAACCCCAATGAAGCACAAAGAATTTAAGTAACTTGCGTACAGCCACAAAGATAGTCAGCGAAGCTTAGAATCAAAGTCAGGTTTCTCTGTCTCCCAAGTGAGCTTTGTTAACCAAGGAAGCTTCTGTTTTTCATGCTCATGTTCTTTTCATCTGTCATTGGTGCCTAAACTGCAGTTGGTACAGGCTGTATCTCTACGATGACCCACTGGCTTTGCTGAAATATGTTCAGCATTAGCCCTTTTAGTCAAGTGGTCAGAAGACCTATATGAGCAGTCACTAAATGATAGGGAGAAATGATGAATGTGTGTACTTTCTCAGATACTTGCTGGCTTGATTTGAAGGTCTTTGCAAGTGACCTCCATAATGCACGGAAATGAAGATCTCAAGTATGACATGGAACCCTCAAATGGATGCAATGAAGTGCTGAAAATATAATCAATAGAAGAGATGCCCACAGCTAGATCTGAGACAGTCACAAGGAAAAGTTCACTTTGCCCAGCATTTTCGCCAGCTCATTAGCCAGGTGGCTTTAGTTCTGACAGTAGAAATACACACCTGTGCAAACTTCCATTCCATCTGTGGGGCTTCCTGACCAAGAGCTTTCAGCCTTTTGGAACAGACTAGAAATATTTTCTCCCATATTGGAGTTGAGGGATCACTTAGGGAGGTTGTGAGTGTGTGTGGAGATAGGTCAGTTAGGGTTGGATGGAGACAGACAAGCAAACTGAGAAGACTCTGAGGACAGGGCAAGCCTGGGCAGTCTTCTTTACTGGATAGAGGAGAAGTGTCAAAATACAGTCATGGAAGGGCCTTTACAGGTGACAATCCAGAAGTCAGTGCTCACGCTTTGGCTTCCATCAGAAACAGCAACACATTCAATGACCTGGTCCGAGAGTGTCCAGGGTCCTCCAAAGCAGTTAGAGTGAAATTCCAGCTTCTTACCACAGCTGAATGGCAGAATCCCACCCAGCCCAACCCTGAAACCTATGCTCTCCCTTCCACTAGCCCAATGATGGCGAACCTTTTAGAGCTCTCCATGAGAACAAACAGCCCACAGTGGCACTCATGTCATAGGTTGGCCACCTCTGCTCCAACCCATCTGCACACCTCTCCTTATGTCTCCTCACTGCGATCTTCCTGGAACATTCCTGGCTCCTTCCAGTCCTTGGCCTGGAAAATAAACCTTCTCTGTTCGGGTCCACCCAAACCACACCAACCAAAGAGGTTCTTCCCTCCAAAATAATCCCAGAAAATTCTCCTCTTTGTGTCTTTCACAGCAGTTATCACAATGTGGTATCATCGATTTATTCACTTATTTATAGTCTGAACTTTCCCACTAGAGATAAAACACATTTTTGAAAGCTGGCTGCTAGTCACTCTGTATTTGACAAGTAATGGTGATGATGATGATTATGATGATGGCAACACTTTTAGGCTCTTTATGCATCATATTTTTAGTACATTATGTATGATACTTGACTTTATCCCTTGGAGTAGGAACTGATATTCTCCTCATCTTCTTAATAATATGAAACTAAGGTACAGAGAGGTTAAGTAACTTGCCCTAAGTCACACAGTCAGTAAGAACCAGAGCTGGAAAACTAGACAAGCTGTCTCCAAAGCAGAAACTTCACTGCTCTTGCTTTTATTTGGAGGGAGCACAGGAGACTTCTTGGCACTTAAAGGAAAGCACAGAGGGAGGCTTTGGGGAGTCTGGGGTGTTTTTTTTTTTCATAATACTGGGCATTGAACCCAGGAGCTTCACACTGAGCTTCATCTCCAGCTCTTTAGTGCTCACTTTGAGAGAGGCTCTCACTCATTCACTAAGTGGCCCATGCAATATTCAAGCCACAGTGCTCCTGCCTCAGCCTCCCACTCTTCTGGGATCATCTGTGTGTGTACCACCACACCCAAAGTGAGAATTGTACTTACATCACTGTTATAGTCAGGGGTTGCAAGGAAAACAACTCTATACAGGACACAGAATTTATAATATTATTTTATAATGATCACCCAGAGTTAAACACAAGAAAGTGCAGAAAATCTGTCCACAACTCTGAAGACCTAGAAAATTCAGCCAATGGCCTGGATCCCACAGCAATGTCCTGCATGAGTCCAATTGAAGACCTAGAGTCCGTGCCAGTACCCCCCACAAGTCCAGCTGGAGGCCTAGAGCCCATGACAATGACTCATGCAAGTCTGCTTTATGGATCTGCACTGGGAAGGCCTAAAGGTCAGTGGTGGAAGCCAGAAAGTCTATGCCAGTGGGGTGAAGGAGCTGTGCTGGTATGTTGAGGGTTCTACACTGGAGCCAAAAAGCGACACTCAAGATAAGGACCAGGGCTCCCCTGAAAAGTGCCACAGCCATCCTCAGTGACAATGAGGTCCCAAGATCCTTTGATGATGAGAACAGTTGAGTACATGTCAGGAAGCCAGCGTGACAAGCTTCTCCTCGAGATTAAACAGCACACATCTTCCCCTCTGGAGCTAGGAAGTGATGCTCAATGTAAGGACCAGAGCTCCCCTCATAGAGAACTGCAGCCACTCTCAGCTTGATGAGGTCCCAAACTCCTCCAGTGAGAATGGCTGAATGCATATCGGGGAAGCCAGCAGGACAAGCTCCTCCAGGAGAACAAATGGCTCAAAACAGCAACACTCAGAAGAACCCACAATGCCTCACTCTTCTTCTCCACATCTCTTTTTATGCTGGCAACTTTCCTCAGGTGAGCTGTCTACACTCAGCACTATGCTGATTTGATTCAGCCGGTGTTGACCACCAGTTTTTAATCCATAACAATCACCCCACTTGCCCTGTTGCACACTCACACCTTCCCTCTCTCACTCTGTTTTAAGAATTTCATGTGCCAGAAGAAAAAGAAGCTCTCCAGGACAGACATGATGTATATGGGAAGAAAGGGGCTGATCATCAGGATCCTGAGAGGCTCAGCGGTGGCTTCCACATCTTCGGGGCCCCAGGACCTAGCACAGTGTCTGCTCCAGGAGAGACTTCAAACGGGAGAAGGGAGGGGCTTCCTCCCTGCAAGCGGCTGGGAGCGCTTTCCTGCAGGATGTACAGCCTGTGCTAAGGTGTGAGGAGAACTGTGTGGCAGAGGTGCACGAACAGGAGCGCAAAGTGGGAGGAAAGAGGTTGGGAAGACGCTGTGGCCAGCAAGAGTTCGGGCTCCTCCCTGCTTCTGATTCTGCACATTCTGTGCAGGTATAACTTCTGTGCACCAAATCAGAGTATGTGCTTGATGTGTGCCGACAAACATATCCATCCACTTCACCACCACCGCAGACCGGTTTAGTGGAATCATGAGCACCCTGAAAAGCATCCTTGTCACTCGAGGTTTTTCACCCACAGAGCATTACAATCATCAGATGGGTGCTTCGTGCAGAGAGCGTGCTGAGGGCGGAGGATGGAGAGGAGGGGGGTTAATAACTTCAATCATCTCTGCTCATGATTCATGGGGCAAGACAGATTCATCAGCCATCACTTTCCTACACTCCCGGAATGTTGTGAATTCACACTTTGTCAAAATGCCAAAGAAAAGAGCACGAAGCAGCAAAGCTGGCCTGGACTGTGTGGGGGAAGGACAAGGTTTCTGTGAGAGAAAGAGGCTGCTGCTGCCAGATCCATAAGCTGCAGCCGTCCGCACTCCCCACGAACAGCCACGACTGCCCCTAGCCAGGTGCTTTATGGCTGTGGGCTCAGGGTCTGAGATCCGGGCTGACCTCGCAGTGCCGAGAAAATTAGCTGCCAACTTGACACACGACCCCCGAGTCAACAGACCCAGCAGGTGTGAAGTGTGTGACACCAGCCGCAGTCTGAGTCACTGCTACTGCAGGAAGGCAGCCTGACCCAGGCACCCTAGGGCACAGATGCCACCAACTAGCAACTCCCACTAGCTCTATGGTCAAAAACCCAAATGCTTTGTGCTCAGGAAGACTGGCAGGAAGTTACTCCTGTGAGCTAAATACCATATGCTTTACATAAATTAATTTCTTTAATCACATTAGCAGCTCTATTAGGTAAATACTATCCATGTCTCCATTTTAGGATAATGAAACCGAAGCACAGAAAGGTCTAGCCATTTGCCTAGGGTCACACAGCTGAACTACGGTGGAAAGCCTAGGAAGCCCAGTTCCAGAGACCCATACCTAATGACCCGGTGCCTTCCCATAGCATCACAGGAGACAGGCTCTGAAGGACAGCCACATCCCAGTGCTGTCAGAAGCCAGTGGCGTGACCTCGACCTTAACCTTCCTGACCCATGGTGCTCTCCTCTGCAAAACAGGCAGTGTGATATGAAAATCTAAACATGTAAAAAGCATTTGATGCAGAGTAAATCCCCAGTGAAGAGCAGATGTGGTATATTTATTAGGGAGCTGACCAATCCTGCTGATTCCAGGATGCACATTATTCAAACTTCACTGTCAAAGGACCACCTTTAAAAAAGCTGAAAGTTTTCTAGTTTCTGAAGGTATGATGGTAAACCCAAGGGGAAAATTCCTGACCTCAGAGCAGGGATAGTTAGGGGTTTTCTTAATACACCTTTAATCAAATCTGCACACAGTGCCTTTTAATTTGAAAAACTGTAGTAAAACAGAGTGTTTGCCTCTAACAAAAATCTATAAATAACTTTTGAAAAAATCAAGTATCTGTATCTTTCAGCAGAATCACACCAACTCCATGCACAACACTGCAATCTCATGAGAAACCTACTTAATTAATTTTTTGTCAAACACTTAGAAAATACAGACGTAGGAAGACAAATTAAATAGTAGTAATTTTTTAAAATCTGTTAACTTCTGACCATTAAAAAAAGCTCAGCTAAATCATTGAATAGTCTATGAGTCTCCTTTAACTTCAGAAAAGTAACTGATTCTCTTTAGCCAACATTAAACATTTCTCTTATTTACGCTGCTGATTATTTCCACAATGAACATCATGAACATACTAAGCCAGAGGAGAATTCCAGCTTGGCATGTGACCTGCAAGTGAAAATGACTCTTTCTCACCACTCAGCCTGGTTGAGAATCCAACCGTGCGAGTTAAATACCCCTTTGCCCCCACTCTGTCTCTGTTACCCTATTTCTTTTCTCCATCCATGTGTCACACATCCCAGTAGCCAGAATGGCAAAATGGAACTTTAGAGCTGGGGTTTTTAGGGTTTTTGCTTTGTTTTGTTTCCTTGGGGGTTTCTTGTTGATGTTGCTTTTGGGGGGTTTGCTTTTTTTGGTTTGCTTTGGAGGGAGTTTGTGTGTGTCTTTTAGAGATAAGCAGTTCCTCCCAAATTTCCTTGTGCCCCCACACATAACCAACACCCCCTCCTCACCTAGCCTAGGTAAACAAAAAACAATATACAGATGTCAACCCCAGGAGCTGGGGGCCCACTTATCTCCCCACAGGAAAGGGAGAGAGCTGAAGATGGCTGGTAGTGATAAAGCAAATCTGGGTCTCATTCTCCTGCTCCACTCTGTTCCATGCTATAAAAGACCTGCACATCTGGACATGGCCAGATGGTGATTTAAGGTTAACTTTGCATAAAGCTTTTAGCCTTTTCATAAAAAACAAAAGGCCTCCTTTGGTTTGGACAGCAGCAAACAAATGGATCTGAGCATAGGGACCTGAGCTGCAGCTAACACCATCACCTGAAGTTATGTCAGTTGTTTGTAAATTACTTGCTTCTTGTCTGTCTCTCACATTGGAATGAAACTGCTTGGGGCTAGAGTCTCATTTGTCTTCTTACACAGCTGACCCAGCAGCCAAAACACTGCGGGTCCTTGCAGCTGTTGAATGGGTGAATGGGTAGCAGAGCTGGTATATTCCTGTGACAGGGTCTCCTCCTTCAGCTGCAGTAAGGAAAGAGGCAGGTACATCCTACTAGGGCCTCTCTAAGTAGTCCGTAAAGCAAGACAGGCATGGAGGTGGTCTCCCTTTGCAAGAGAAATTTTCTCTTATTAACAGTGCATGGTCCACGCTGCTCTATGCTGCTCATCTCCTCCCAATATTCCGGGAATTGAGCCGTTATAGTTTAAAGCTGCCTAGGTTAAATTCGGACAAGGATAAAGCTGACTAGAAAACCTGGGTTGCGAGGTAGAAACCGCCCCCTCCCATGCTTAAGGAATTTATGGAATGTACCTTCCTGAGCATCTGCTGCCCATATTAGGAAGCGCCCTCCGCCGCCCAACTCTAGACCACCCTATAGTCGCCCCCTCCAATGAATGTAGAAAGCCATTTAAACTAACTAATGCCTTCTGCTTCTGTAACCGCGCTTGCCAAAGTCCTGCCTTCCTTTGTTCTGTAGTTTAAAAGCCATGCTCCAGCATACCTCGTGGCTCTCTGTTCCTGCGTGTTCAGTGAGCCCCACGCATGCTTGGATAATAAAAACCCCTTGCCTATTGCATGAGAAGGCACCTGTTGGTTTCTTCCTACACGCGGCGGGTGTCTCGACCCTCACACCTTCACTCATTGAACAGATATTTACTAAGAATATACTATGGATCAAGTGCCTGGCCAGGTGTGAGTCCATGCTAGAGAGTGAAATAGACCTAGCACAGGTTCTGAAAGAAGATGTTTGTACACAAACATAAGCCCAGAACTTCTACAAAGCATTCCCTAATAAAGTTACTTCAAAGATACATGAGGTATGATCAAATACACAGTAATTGTTTAAATTTTTAAAACCTTATTATAACATCATTCGCAGACTGAGGGGAGAGAGAACAAGGCCACATCAGGAAGCAAGCCCAGTTTGGGAAACTGCACCATGCACGGGCTGCCACCAGCCTGTGAAGAGCCAGACCCCAACCCCTTGTGATGTATAGGCTAGCAGAAAGAAGTACCAATGCCCCACCCCAAGCAACGGGCTTATCCAGAGAAACACTGGCTGTGATGATAGCTATCGGGGTGAAATGTAATTGGATGCCTAGGATGCTTTGGTGTTTCACTGACCTTGCAGGTCTAGGGCCAGTGGTCTGATCATAGATTCAGAGGATAGCAGTACACAGTGTGGCATCTAGGGGGGATCTTCTTCTGAGGGCTGCAGCCATTGTTGATCCCCTAGGGTCTTGTTTTGAAGTCCTATATCATTTCCATTGTTTGTTGAGTTGGGTTTCGTTCTCTTTTGTTTTGCTTGATTATGTTAAATTTGATGGCAGGAGCAGCTATTTCAAAGATAGCAAGATATATTATGGAAGCAATTTTGGATTTACTAGTGGCATGTTTTGAAGTTTTTTATTGCATTCATTATTTTGTTTTTATTGTTTCTATTCTGTTCTGTTCTGTTTGCTTTTTACTATGTCTGAAGTTATCTGCAGCTATTTTGAAGATATCAAAAGGCATTATGGTAACTATTGTTGATTTAATAATATTTTGAAGTCCTGTATCACACTGATTTGTTTTATTCTGTTTTATCTTCTTTAAAATAAATAAATAAATAAGTAAATAAAAACCTTATTATAGAAAAGGCACATTGGCATTAATCTTCCTCAAAATTTTTCCCTTCATGCCAAATACATTTATCCCATTATCCCAGAAGTTCCAGATGTCTTCTTTTGCAAGTATCTTTATGAGGTATAATCAAAAACACTGTGAATGCTGCTATCAAGTGCCATTCAATAGAAAGGCAGGCTCATCCAAAACTAAGTGTGTTCTCATCCACCTTGTTCACTGGACCTGGAAGCATGTGACTTCTGGCTCTTCCCCAAAGTCAAAATGACCATAAAACATGAATGTTTTCAATCAATTTAGGGCACTAAGGCAGTGACACTTAATGACACAGAAGCAGCCAGTAACTCCCATGATGGAGGAAAAGGAAGAGGAGGAGAAATACAGTGATCATGATGATAAGTACTTTGTATGCAGAAAGATAAAGTAACCTCCTAGACACTAAATAAGGAATAAATATTAGCAGGCATCACTGAGGAAGTTATCAATAACCTGCCCCTACACTAGCTAAGGGATTTCACAGGTAAGAAAAATCACCAAAGTCAAAACTAGTGATGTCTTTTACTTTAATATCTAAAGCTACAGCCTGGCTGTCATTTATATCATTAATACTCTACATGGTGCTTCTGATTCTGAGGAGGACAGAATGAGTACACTCTGTTCTCTTTCTCTCCTAGTAATTATAACTAAAATCTTGAGTCATATTAGATTAAGCAACTATACGAAAAACCTGAAGAGTAAATAATTATGGTCATGCTAGGGAGAGAAAAAAACCACAACACAAAGAATAATAACCAGTGTAGTAGCTTCCTGATTTAGTTTTCTTTAGCTTTCAATTCTCTAGTTTAGATTCCACGTGAGCCCAAATCCCAAAACTGCCCAGCAGGCACTGATGGAGAAATCTCCCAGAAAAACTTTCTTTTTCTGTGTGGAACACTGGAAACTGACACCTATGGAGGAGAACATGTGGGTAGTCTCTGCAATTGCCCCTTTTTAATCTCTTCTGGGCACATCTTGCACGAGCCTGGCCATGACTCCGTATTTCCACAGCACTGTCAGCCATGCAGCCATCAAAACTCTGAGAGAAAATTCTACTCTCTGACCACAGGAATGGGCCTCTTAGGTTCCAAAGCTACAAAAGAAATCACTTTATTTTCCTTTCTCTTTTATCTTACTGCTTTTGCCTCAAGATAGATCACTTCGCATACAGTGTAGAATTGCACAGGAAGGTTAAACCTCAGATTTCTAGTCAGAAGACTAAGAAGTGGGAACCCCAGGCCAGACAGCATGGAGGCAACTACAAAATTAGAAAGTGCTGGCAAAAGTTGTCCCAGGATCCTAGCATGGAATTCTAGACCCACTCCCAAGGTGCACAGTTGCAGAGTGAACCCAGTAAAACATCTCAGAACCAACCTCCACACTGGCTTTAGGGGTCACATCCAGGGAGAAGATCCAAAGAGCACTGCAAAAGCTTTGAAAACTAAATTTCCATTAGAACCACAACCCACAAAATATGGGCCAGGATTTACTATCTGAACATCACTGAATTGATTACCTCCTTAACAAACAAATCCATTTACTCCACAGCACTTTATAGAGTTTAGAAGTCTTAATTCTAAACATTCCAAATGTTCAGGATGCACCCTATGGTAGGATGAAAAATGACCTCCCCAAAGATATCCACTACCCGATTCCCAGAGCTCATGAATATGCTACATTATGTGGTAGAAGAGACTTTGCAAATGTGACACTGTCAAGGATTTCAAGATGGGGAGATTCCCGATTGCCCAGTGGGCCCAATATAATCACACTGTAAAGAGGAACAGAGGATCCAGATCAGACAGGTGGAGATGTGATGGCAAAACCACAGGCGATGTGTTTTGAAGAAAGAGAAAGGGGCCTCAGACCAAAGAATGCAGGTGGAAAACTCAAGACATAGATTTTTGAAAGAGCACAGAACTTCCAGCACTTGATGTTCGACCTCTGACCACCAGAGCCGGAAGTAAGTCAACTTGTTTTAGACCACTACGTTTGTGGTAATTTTTACAAATTACTCAAACAGAAAAAGTGGGAAAATCTCGTTAACTCTCAAGGGAAAAGACAAGAGATGTCAACCTTGAGATGACCCATGTGATGGTTTGGATATGGTACTGGTGCTGTAAGCTTGGTCCAGGAAGCAGGGGGTGCTGGGAAGTGGTGGAACCTTCATGAAGGAAAGCATGCTGGGAGGGCAAAACACCATCTGCCACAACACCTTCTTCCACAGTGCCATCTGCCATCAGGACCTCTCCAGAGCCAAGCCAATGCCAGTGCCAGGCCAGTGCTAGTGTCATTCCCTGAGCCTCCACACCCACAAATCACAGACACTTCTTTTCCTTATAAAGCATTCAGAGACAATTATTTCATTAGAGTAGCTAAAAACAGACAAATACAACTTGGATAGTGAAGTTGTCAAAGATTTCAAAACAGTACCTTGACCTGTATTCCATGAAATAAAGATAAACAAGGGAATGAAAAGAGAGAGCTTCTCAGAACAAGAACGGAAGCTACAAAAAGAAACAAACAAAAATTTTTGAACTGCAGATTCCACCAACCGAAATTTAAAATTCCTTCTACACACTCAACAGCAGAACAAAGATGATTCAAGAAAGAACAGATAAACCTAAAGATAGATTGATGGAAATTATCTAATCTGAACAATAGAGATAATAAAAATTGGGGGAAGTCAAAGAGATTTGGGGACCTGTGGCACAATTATCAAAAATTATAAAATTCCAATCATTGGAGTCCCAAAAGGGCAGAAGAGAGAGATTGGTACAGAAAAAAAGAATTTAAACTATAATGATTAGATACTTCCCAAATTTGCTGTAGGACATACATGTACAGAATCAAGAGAAACTTAGAAACAGTGATCAGACAGGATAACTGCTAAAAATCAAAGACATATATAAAATTTCATACAATCATATAGCAAATAAATCTAAGTGTTACTGTGAAAAGATTTTGCAGGTGTAATTAAGATCTCAATTCAGTTCCACTAAAAATGAGATAATCCCATGAACTCTTTTCATTTGGGTCTGGAGGTCAGAGACAAAGGAAATCAGAGTTTAAAAATATGAGGAGGATCTGATACACTCTTCTGGCTTAACGACAGAAGGGAGCACACAGGTAGAAGGGAAAGTCGCCTCTAGTTGCTGAGGGCAGCACCTAATGACAGCCGGGCAGGAATTGGGGTCCTCGTCCTGCAACCATGGAAACTTGGTGCATTCGGCCTCCAGATGAGAACTGGGTGCAGCCCACACCTCATTGTTGCTTTGTGATGCCCTGAACAGAGAACGACACCACTCCATCCTTCTCAGCTCAGACACATGAAGAATGTCTGGATGTTATTTCAAGTTCCTAAATTTGTGGTAAATTGTTACACAGCAGTAGAAAACTAATCAATAAATAACATACAGCTTTCCAAAGCCATGCAGATAAATATTTCTAATTCTTTTTTAAGATTGCATAATATTATATTACTTTGTTATTATTTTAATGTATCAAAATATATTCAAACATATTCCTATTTATAGAAACCCACCTGGCTCCTATTTCTTGTTATTTTCAAATAATTCAGAAACCATCCTTATGCACTTGCCTTGATGCATCTATGCGAGTTTCCGCCCATAAGACAGATTGTTCAAAGAGGAACTCTTCACTAACAGCATACATACTTCTAATTTTAACAGCTATTACCCAGTCAATCTCCAAAAAGGTTGATTTTTCAGTCCCCAAAACAGACTGGTCATTTCTTCTTATCTTGACAATGTGCATTAACCAAATATCAGAATTTTTCCCAAATAAGGTAATCTTGTATTTAAGTTTTCATTTCTATAGCTTCATGAGCAAATTTTCTCACTTTGTTTTCTATTTGTATTGTTGTCTGTGAATATCTTGGCTAATTTGAGGTGAGATTTTGAATTCTATAATTTTTGTGAGGTTTTTGCATAATGGGTTCTGAAATTGCTCACAGATGACTCAAATGTTTCTCAAGTCTATTATTTGAATTTTCTACACTCTAAATGTCTTGAATCATGAATTTTTAAAATTTTTGTGTCGTATATGTTTTTCTTAATTTGTTTTTCATAGCTTGCTTAAGAAAACCTTTAAAGACATCACGCCAATATTTTTTTGCACTTTTCCTTTTTTAAACTGAAAATAGTTTTATTGAAGTATAACTTAGACTGAAGAAGTTCACCAAAGTCAATTCTAGACTTGACAAGTTGTAGTAAATTCACATCATTGTGCAACCATCACCATCATCCAGATTTAAAACACCATCACCCCCAAACTCTCCCCCAGCCTATAGCAGTTCACCTCAGCTCCCATTTCAGCCCTCAAGAAACCACTCATCTCTAAAGGATGAGCTTTCTCTAGACATTTCATATAAAGGAAAGGAAATATGGAGGAAGGAGAGGAGGAAGAAAGGATGTCCTTTCTCCAGGCCTTAACAATTACCCTATTTCACTCCCAACACACACACTCACTCACACACTGACTTGCCAGCCCAGCCAAACACCCTGTGCAGGTCACTAACTACAAATGCACATCATGCACTGTGTCTACAACAGCATCCTAACTGCTTCCCACCCTGCTCCAATACTGCTTCCTTCCAGTCCAGCCTTTATTCTACCCCAAAGTGATCTCTCCACACAAAGATCATTTAAGGTTTCCCAATCTCACTGGAACTCTACTAGCCCAGATTCAAGGGTGAAATTTGCACTAGGTGAGCTAAATAACTAGTCACCATCTGGAAGGGAGAAGAAAGGTGCCCACACTCATGTCTCTGACTCCAAGTCTGAGCTCTTAAGTCATAGGAAATCACATCCAATCAGGAAGACACACTGTCCAGTTGTTTTTGGACAGACTACCAGGAGTGTCTTTGAAAGCTCTGGACCCTTTTATAAGAAAAGAGTCTTTTCTGAATCACCACTTGAGGTCCTGCACACATGCACTAGGTGAACTTAACATATCTTGCTGATCATAGTTGTCTGGGGCAGGGATGGGTTGTGCCAGCAACCAACTTGTCTATCAGACAGACATAGACAGCGCAACTGCCAATGGATGATAGTGCAAAGCACCATCACCATGTGGTGATGACAACAAACCTAATCAGAATCTCTCCTCAGAAACAACTCAAGACACACACAAACTGCCCTGGGATGTAAGGCAGAAGAGTCATTTCTCGAGGAGAGAAAAAAAGATGGAAGACTGATAATTAGCACGATAGAGAGCCTCTCTGAGAAAAACAACTCAGATGCTAGAATTTAACACCATGGAGAAGGCCAGATGAAAGGAGAGGAGTTCTCACAACCTAGGAAAAAACTGAGGAAAAAGAAAAAGGAAAAATAAAGAACAAGTGTGGACAGAGGGCTGGAGCTGGGCACACTGCTGTCACTATACTGGGCGTGTCTTAGAGTCGGGTGACTCACAATCAAGCTGAGGTCATGGCCTTGTTGAGAGAGGGGGGTTGGTGAGCCCGGGACCCTTGGTGGGAGGAGGTGCTGCAACAGAGAGTAGAACTGGTAAACCAAGCTGCACAGACTTTGGTGAGTGCTAAAAACTGGGTTCCCCAGAGCAGGGTGACCAGCTAGATGACATATTGGAGTTGAGCAGGACAGGCTTGAATCTAAAACTGAACTGGCATCAGTCAGTGGCTCCTGGCCCAAAGTGGATTGGTGGGATCTGCTTGGGCTGGGCCATGCCCCTGGTTGGGACACAATAGCCAGGGACAAGGCTGTCCTAAACCTGTGACATCTGCAGGGCACAGACTAACATGCTGAAGACACCTACTAGTTGACTGGCTTAGAGGGGAGGGGCCGGCCCACATCGCTCCTGTGTGCACCTCACAGATCAACAGCAAACTAGAGAGGGCAGCAATCCCCTAGCCAGTATGCTTCAGAAAAACTGTAAGCAATATGAAAAGGAACTGAGACCTCCACCATTCACCTGTCTGAAAGAAACCAGAAACATGACAAGACAAAGAAACAACAAAAAGCCTCCAACCCCTGAACCAGGGAAAATAAGTCCAGGAGAGATAAATACAGAGGAGATTGAGGGCAGCAAACATGCAATATCAGACACAGCCTCAACGGAAATAAAGTAATACTTCCGTGACCTCATCGACAAACTTAAATTTGAAATTCTAACTCAGGTGAAGCATGATATAAGAAGATTAATAAAAGAAATGCTGGGCACTCCTCAAGAAGACACAAATGGAAGAATAGAGGAACCCAGAGAAAGGAGAGAAGCCTTTGATGAAGAATATAAACAAAATTTAGAATACATGAAACAGATACAAAGAGAATATCAGGAAATTAAAAACTCCATTTAAAGCTGGCAAAACTTATTGACAGAAACTAAACACAGACTTTCAAAACTTGTAGATTTGCAATGTATGATTACGAAAGGAAGGATCTCTTAAAAATAACAAGGAACCAGGAAGTAACGATACAAAGGCTAGAAAACGACAAGAGGATTTATAACCTAAGAATAAAAAACATGAACAAAGAAGCAGGGACAAATACAAATGAAATAAAATGGCTATTCACAGAAATAATTAAGGAAAACTTCCCAAGCATAGGAAATGGAAGTAATATCCAGATATATGAGGCATACAAAACTCCAGCCAGCTACAACCAAAACAGAGCTACACTCAGACATATAATAATCAGGATTCCAGAAATCCATCACAAGAACAGAATACTAAAAACGGTCAGAGAAAAGAAACAGATTACCTATAAAGGAAAACTCATCCAAATCACAGCGGACTTCTCGATGCAAACTATCAAATCGAGAAGAGCTTTGGTGCAAAATATTCCAAACCCTGAAAGAAAGTAACCTCCAACCCAGATTGATGTACCATGCAAAACTGTCTCTCAAAATTAATGGAGAGACAAGATATTTCCACGACAAAAAGGAACTGGGGGAGTTCGTGTCCATCAACCCAACCCTGCAAAGAATATTGAAGGACATTCTAGAGAGAGAGAAGAAAATCACCAGGATTCCAGGAACAATGGCAGAAAGGCCTCAGTGAAAGGGCAGACAGTGGAATGAAGGAGAAAAGTAAACAACAATGACAGAAAAATAGCATAGCAGAGATGAGGCAGAGAAGATTGGCTATATCTGTTTTGTCTTGACTGATTTTATTCGAATCTGGTATGTTTGATAGTATCAAGTCTAAGAGTAGAGGCAACTACTCTGAAGATGACAAAATTCAATAGGATACCCATTCTGGTTTGATTATTAACTGCCTTTGAAGTCCTATATGGTCTCTAATGTTTGGTTTTTATCAATAGTCCTATGTATTGCTATGTTTAATTATACTATGCCTGACTATATAGGCAATTTTATTGAAAATAACAAGAGACACATCATAGTAACTACTGTAAATCACCTAGTATTGTGGTTTTATATGTCCTTTTCATTTCGTGTTTTTCTAGGAATTTTTTTTTGTTGACTTGTTTTGTTTTTCCCTCTAATACAGAAAGGCTAGGTATACATGTAGAGACTTATACATGTGTAGAACTTCTAAACAGTTTACAAGAATTGATTATAGTTATTGTAAAAAAAAAGAGAGAGGAAAAGAAAGTATGCTAAAGGATATAACTGCATGTATGTTTAAGTGTGTAAGATTGATAACCATATTACAAAGTCTTTGTTGGATAGGTGAACAAAACTGATTGCAGTCTCACTGTTTAAATATCCATTTTGTGTGCTTTACTTTTGTAACTTGAACAACTACTTCTAAGAGGAAAATACGTAATTATCAACTAGTGATTTCTTAATGGTTTTTTTCTTGAAATTATGTATTATTTCTACCCTCTTTCTGTTTCATTTTTTTTCTTTAAATAAAATTTTTTTTTAAAAAAAGAGTCATTTCTTTCCATTTACCTAGATCGCACTGTGCTGTGCAGGTATCATAGAATCCCAGTCTGAGCTAGACAGAAGCAGAAAGACCAGAGTCCAAATTTCATAGGTGGAAAAACTTTTTAAGTCATGTGCCAGAGAAGAAAGCTGATTCACCCCTGGGCACATAGAGATCACAGCAGACTGAAACTCAACTGGATCTTCTAACACAAGACCAGTGTTCCCCACCTGCACTCTCAGAGCTGGACAGACCTAGAGGACCAGCAGGGACACTTCAAACAGACTTAAGATAGCACCAAGTCTGTTGAAGACACATAGAATATTCTGAAATAGACCCTGGGGACCAGGTAGATAGCACCCAGGTGGTAGATGACACTGAATTCTAGATTGAAGAACTTGTCCTTCATCCTACAAGCAGAGTGGATGAGAGCTGAGAGTGTTCATCCAGATTCTTGGTTCAAATCCTTCCTCTGCTACTCAGCTCCATGACTTGGTACAAGTTTGGCATCTTAGTTACTTTTCTCTTGTTTTTAAGACAAAATACTTGATGTCCAAAATTAAGGGAGAAAATTTAGCTCACAGTCTGTGGAGGTTTCAGTCCATTATCAGCTGGTTTCAAGGTGAGGTGGCAGGTATAGCACTCACACCATCTCCTTGCAGTCCTCTTACAAGGCTCAGAATGTTTACAAAGTGAGGACCTGGCCCATTGCTGAGTCACTTAGTTAAGCTTCTAAACCTCTCAAGTTGACAAAACATATCAAGCATTATATTCAATAACTCCTCCATAGCTCGGTTCCTGCCATCTAACATGAAAAAGACAACAGTATCTATATCACAGTGCTGTATGTTATGTGGAATGAGTGACCTAGAACAGTGCCTAACACACTGCTGGCATCAAAATGTCTGTTTCTGTAATTTTTTTATCAAGATGGAGTCACAAGGAAAACTTTTAAGATTGGAATTCCGGCCAAAATCATGCTGGAACCAGGGATAAATGAGGAAACTGTTAGAGTTTTCCTTCGGGTGGGACAGGTAGAAATAGAAAAAAAAAAAAAACCAGAACAGAATGATGGGGCCTCCCACAAGGTTCTGAATCCAACCCTCCATCACCTAGCACTCCTCTCATGGTTTCTTGCCTTTCTCTTGATGTTCAAGAGATGAGCAAACTCACATACCACTCATATCACTGCATCCCCAGTGATTTTACACCCAGCTCCCCTAAGACATGCTTTCAGACTTTGAAGGAGATAAAAATGAGGGGAAAAAAATCTCTGAATCCTACTCTGCATTTCAAAGCCCAGTTCCTCTGTCTCCAATGTTTTCTTACAAGTTTAGTCTTTGAAGAGCACAAGGTCTTAACCATATTTGACCTGCGCCTACAGCTGAGGTCAAGTACAGCTAAGAGAGCCCTGGGCAGTAAGCCTGTTAATCTGAAGCTCTAATTATCACATGCAGCATCTGTCTCCACACTCTATGTAACATAAAAATTGCGATTTGTAGCCACGAGAAGGAAGTAAGGAGTTCATGTGGCTCTCACACCAGGGCAGTTGACACTTGAGAATAAAGGGCTGACAGGTGTTACTCCCTGGAGGTTTTCCAGGCAGGATTTGATGCAGGTGATACTGAGATGCTCCAGGGGTTTTGGTTTTCACTCTGAATTGATCCACCTGCCTGACCTTGATTCAACTACAGACTTCCGGGAAGGGATGCAAGCTGGTCTGAGCCAGGCCAGTGGCCATGAATGCAGGACAGTCCACAGCCATAAGCACCGGTCTCTGGAAGTGCCTTCGATCACTAACCTCCCCCATTCTGCGACTGCTTCTCCCACATCCTTCGTTTCAGCTCCTGAGTGCCAGTCTGCCATTTTTTTTGAGGTTCTATTTGATTTTTCTATTCTTTAATTTACTGATGTTTGTAATGTTTTGCCCATTTTCAACTCCAGAGTTCATTTAGCTTTGGGTGTCTTGGGTACAACCTCTACAACATACAGGAAACAAAATCCCTGCAGACCCATCCTCAGCCCCTAAGAAAGGTCACTGGGAAAAGCAAGGAATAAGGGCCTTACGTCTGTGGCCTGTATTACTGACCGAGCCACATTCCTCTGGCGCCGAACGTCCCAAGTCTCTCCTTAGCCTTTCTCAGGTGTGCACATTCACCCTCTGACTTCATCCAAGAAAACTTCTCTCCAAGGAGTCAGTAGGCTTCTCATGCTACACTAGAGGAGGAAGCAAGGCTATGGATGCCCTTTATTTACAATGGGACAACATGACACAAGCTTGTCTCACTCAGCAGCCTAGCTCATAGCTGTGGAAACCGTGTTTGACAGGTCTTAGGCTTAGGTGTCCCATGGATCAATTCTTTTAAGTCCTGAGAATAACGAGAGATAGCAACAATTGCTATCCCTGTTGTAAAGCTGAGGGGAAACAAGCCTTAATACCTAACTACCTTCCCCAGGACCACACAGCTCTAAAGTGGTGCCATTTAATTCCATCCTGAGCTCCTCGCTGCACAGCCAGAACCCTTGAACCATAATGCTGATTTCCAAGAGCAGAACACATAGTCGTGTGGGCCCTGACGATGACTTGGGGAGATACACAACAGGCTTAATCCTGAATCCTGATGCTCTGGCTTGAATGTATGGAACCCTCCAAAATACATGTGTTAGCCCCTAAGATGATGTATTGAGATGGGGCCTCTGAGAAAATGCTGAAGCCTTCCTCGGGAAGGGTGCTGATCTCCTCATAAAGGAGGCTCAGAAGACCTCCTTCCATCTGTCCCCTCCACAAGAGGATACAGGGTTTGCTATTTCTGTCACATGAAGACACAGAAACAAGGCAGCAGTTTGGAAGCAGAGATCCCTCATCAGACACCAAACCTGCCAGCTCTGTGATCTTGGTCTTCCCAGCCTCCAGAACTCAGAAAAACAAATTTGCATTGCTTACAAATTACCCAGGAACAGGTATTTTATTATAGCAGGACTAATGGACTAAGACACCTGGAGTAAGGCTGCTTTTTTAACTCTTTCATTTTTCTGACTATTATGATGGAGCAAGCCTGGGTTTGGTGGTGTTGGTACATGGTTTAACACTTTCCTGACTTTGGCTAATCATCTCCATACCTTGCCCCTTTTTTTAAGGCAAAGAAAGCTTCAAGCTTAGACATTTTGACAGGCAATAGTCTAGAAAGAAAACTAAACCTGGAGGGATTTATGTCTTTTCTGTGATTACTTTGAAATTATGCAAGGTAAATTATTTTCTCTTTTATGAGAGTGACCATAGGTTTCATTTTATAATGCAATTATTTTAGTACTAGATGTGAATGTGCTTGTTAAAATTTAAGTAAATTAAGCAAAAAAAAAATCAGGAAAGTGGAACACAAGAGACTCAAAGGCAGAGACAGTGCCCTGTGAAATGTTTCTTCTCAAGCCTGGAAATCTCGGACACAATACCAACAGCTTTTAACCAGCTTCCTCCAAACACTGAAAATGGCTTAAGCTTATTTAGAAAGTTACAAATTTTCATAAGTTTTGGAAAAGTGAAGAACATTATCCCCATATTCTTCTCCCCACCAAAGTTTAGAAACCAAATAGTTCAAACTGAAAAAGGGAAAATTCTTCAGGCTGGGATAACAGGCATAGAAAAAATGGGCTGCAAAACAATATTTCTCCCAAGAACACACTGCACATTATTGCCTGTTTTGAGTAACTACTCTTTTCCTGCATCCTGCAATGACTTGATATCTGAAATCCAACAGAAATGCCACTGTTGGAAATTTTATCGCTAAGAATAAAACATCTCACTCTTCCCCGGTAGATTTAAGTCACTTCAACACAAAGCAGCAGCCTCAATTTCCAACCCAGGAAGACTACACCTTCAGGTATGGGGCTTCTGAATCCGAAGACAACATTTACCTGATCTTAACTTCATTGTTCCCAAGGAAACAAGAAGCTGAGTTCAGTTGGTAGTCTGTACCCGACATGGCCCTCTTACACCCAGCATTGCTTTGCTTTGTAGCTTGATTTTCATTTTACCTATATTTTATCTGTCCCAAAACTTCCACAATAATTCTATCTTGTCCTGTGTTTGGTTAGATGCTCCACAATTCTGGTTGCATCTCCATGATAGAAATAGACCAATAAATCTGACTGGGCCACAGATTTGCTCTTGGTATTTAGGCTGGTTGTGTTAAGGCTTTTTGTGGTATATCTTTTAAAATAACCAAATAAATCACAGTTCTCTAAGGATATCAGAGCCAAATTACCAAACTGCAATTTGTCTCTTCTACAGAAACCACCCGGTAATTGGAATCCACTCTTCTGTGCCACCATTAATGTTCCTCCCTTTTGATGGTTGTGGCTCGGTTGGGAGCGTAGGCCTGATCAATGTTGAGGCTTGGATTTCCCCGGGTGTGCTAAACTGTTAGTGCTCCACATCAGTGTTGGGCAAAGTTCCCTGCCCGTGCTGAGGCAGCATTTCTGGTCAAAACCACAGGCTCCTCTCAAATCATCTTGATGAGGAGCAGGTGCCTGAAAAGGACCCACATCCCCTCCTAAGCCATGTGAAGGTGGGGGTCTTTCAGCACCACTGTGTGACTCTGCTACCCAAGGAAAGCAAAGTCTAGACACAGAGTGGAGGGATGAGGATGCAGGATTCCAAGACGCTTCCCCACTGAGCCATCTGGTCTCTCAGCTCTCCTTCCCTGCAAGCATCTGTCTGCTCACCACATGCTCCAGGCTCCCCTGTGCCCCCGTATCTCAGGCTCAGACCTAATTTTGCAGAACGTTTTACCACAGCATGACTGCATCAGACTCTCAGAGCATCAGAACTAAAAGCTCAGTACAGAAAATAAAATCAGATTTGTTCCCTTTTCTTCAATGTCCAGCCCTGTGCACACCCTGAGAGTTGTCCCTTCTGAAGGATGGAATCTGAAGTGATTCCAAAGCACTGCGCTTCCCTTTGTGTACTATCTTTAATAACAGAAGGATAAGAGAGAGCCAAGTTTTGTTCATAACTTGTTTTCTAACTCAGATATTCACAGCTGACTTCTTTGTGCTTCAGGGGGAAACACCAACTGATCAAGAGTATGGGTCAGCCCAGCAGGCGCTGGCTTGACAGGATCAGACACAGATCACAGCAATACTGCATGGATGAGCAGTGGTGTTGCAGCGTCAGTATGAAATATTCCCCCATAAGAAAAACAACTTCTGTCTAAGGCTGGGTAAGTTAGTTCAAGCATATACTTACACCATTATTAATTCATGTGCACATTGAAAGGTCACCTTCCTGCAAAGACCCACCCATTATCAAGGAAAGAGTGTTGGTTTTATGGCCATGGGGCCCTGTGTCCAACTCTATTTTTCCAGCTTTGTCATATGGATCCATCCATGCGTAAGCCTTGGTTTCCTCACTTACAGACAATGGCTCATACCGTGCTGCCCAAGGCTGAAATTGAACATAGCAGTGAGGCTTTTCCTTCTTCTTGGTTTCAACCACATCTCAGATCTAGGAGACACTGAAAGCCTCATTTGTCAGAGGTTCTGGGTTGTCATGTTAACAGTTCAATCACTTGAGATTTTCTTCACAAGGTCCTCGTTCTTTTCTTGTAGGCCATCCCCAGAGAAAATGTCAGAAGAACACAAGTTCTTTTCTGAGACCAAGTCTTCAGTGTCAATATCTCGTGTCTCAGACATAAGAACAAACTGCAGCTTTAAAATGATTGAGGACACGAAAGCATATATTGAACTTCCAAGTGCATCAGTTGCACCCTGCGAGCCAGACCTTTTGGGGTTGGTGGAGATGGTGCCAACGGCATCTACCTTAGTGCCTCACCTTCCTACTTCCGGGCTGGACTCCCCACTGCCAGCACCTGCACTGCTTTGCCTGCAGTTTTTCCCTGGCCAAAGCCCCTCTGCCAGGTTGGGCAGCACAGAAACATAAAGGACTTGATGTCCCCAGCAGCCCTCAATCAGAGACAGTGGAAGTGGAACCAACCATGGTGTTTCACTCTGGCTCCCAGAGTCATCCAATAGGACTCAGCTCCAATTACCCACAATGATAATGAACTGGACAGTGCTCTTTTTCATGGTAGTGAGATAAGACCATGGGGGGCCCAGATATTGGGCCAAACATTCTAGACATATCTCTGAAGGAGTTTCTGAATGAGATTAACATTTTGATAAGTAGATGGAGTAAAGCAGATTGCCCTCCCCTACCCCATGTGGGTCAGCTTCACCCAATCCATTGAAGCCTTGAGTAGAACAAAAAAACTGAAAGAAAGAATTCTCTCTGCCTAGATGCAGTGGTGCATGCCTGTTGTCCCAGCTACTCAGGAAGCTGAGGCAGGAGGGTCATTTGAGCCCAGGAGTTTGAGGCCAGTCTGGGTAACATACAGAGACCTTATCTAAAAGAAAAACAAAATGAAAGAGGAGAGAATTCTCTGTCTCTGCCTGATCATTTTCAAAATGGGACATCAGTCTCCCTGCCTTCAGACTTGGACTTGGATTAGTCCTTTCACCATACCACAGGCTCTCTAGGGTCTCCAGCTTGCCTATTGCAGATCTCAGGTTTGTCAGCCTCCAATGTTATGTGAGCAAATTCCTTATAGTAATGACACAGGTGTGACCATATACGTCATGTGTATAAATCATGCATATGCGGTACATAGGTAATACACACACACTATGGATCTATCTCCTACTGGTCCTATGACTCTGGAGAAGTGACACTAAGACACATAATTTTGCTACTCTACCGAGTTTACTTCACCACCCAAATAAAGTTTGCGTTTGAATCTTTGTCTCAGGATCTGCTGTCAGGAGCGAGCCTCAGGCTAGAGCACAGCCAGCTCTCTCTCCCTGCTGTGTTCCCAAGAGTAAAGCTGAACCCCAATGTGGGTTTTTTCCATCTCCCTGTGCAGGCTGAGGTGTCCAAGATGACACCATCCTGGATAGGGATACAGAAAAAAGAAGTCTAATGGGGGGAAAGAGGCCCTAAAGTGCTTTTCACTTCACGTACAAAGGGTAATGTGCAAAAAGAAAGCTCTTGCCCTTCTATCCCCCCATCTTCGATGCTGTAATGATACTAGGAATTTCATCATCCTACAACTCCGAAGAAATAATATCCCTAAGATCTGGTAGGATCCAGTACCCCTGGTAAGACCAGTCTCCAATATCCAACTATTTCCTCTAAGCTCTATGAATATAATGTTTTAAGATAGTAAATCTCCCAAAGGTAGGTAGAAATCTTGAAGACATAGAGGTAAGCAAAAAGTTCACGAACAAAACACAAACTGCACAGGAAGTGCTTAAAAATCAATAACTGGGATCTTATTAAAAAGTGTTTGCACATCAAAAGAAATCACCAACAGAGTAAAAAGAAAACCCACAGAATGGGAAAAAATTTTAGACAACTGGCCCTCAGACAAAGGACTTCTATATGCAACATATAAAGAACTGAAAAATATCAGGCCTCCCAAATTCAAAGACCCAATCCAAAAATGGGCATCTAAGATGAATATGTGCTTCTCAGATAAAGATATACAAATGACAAATAAATATATGACATCACTGATTATTCAAGAAATGCAAATTAAAACAACACTGAGATTCCATCTCACTCTAGAATGAATGGCTATTATCAAGAAATCAACCAATAACAAATACTGGCAAGGCTGTGGGGATAAAGGGACCTCTCTCCACTGTAGGTAAGAGTGTAGACTGGTACAAACCCTGTGGAAATCAGTGTGGAGATTCCTCAGAAACTAAGATTGGAAGTCCCAGTCAATCCAGCTATTCTCCTTCTGAGTATCTTCCCAAAAGACTTGAAAATATCATGCACAGCAATGTGCATGTATCCACGTTTATAATAGCACAATTTGTAAAAGCTAAGTCTTGGAAACAATCCAAATGCCCATCAAACAAGGAACTGATTAAACAACATGTGGTATTTTTATACAATGGAGTATTATAAAGAATGATAAACTTTATAAGTAAATTGGTGCAACTTAAGACCATACTCATAAGTGAAATAACTCAGACTTGCATGTATAAATATTGTATTGTCTCCTTAGTGTAAAAAACTGAAAGAGTAAATAAGATCTAAAATGTACAATAGATATTGTAAAAAGGAAAGGGAAAGAAACTGCTCAAAAGGAAAGAACAATTGGGATAGGGCAAAGAAAAAAGAAAGAAGGGAAAATTATATATATATGTATATATATATATATATATATATATATACACAACAATGCTTTCATTGTTGGATTGTTTGATCATTTTTATGTCTCTATCCTGTAATCTTAACAACTACTTTGAAGATAACAATATATAACATATTAACCAGTGTTAATCTATTATTTTGTTTTGTTTTGTTTTTAATTTTATTTAAAGAGAAAAAAACAAAACAGAAAAAAGGGTAGAAACAATACAGAATTTCAAAAAAAACAGTAAGAAATCATTAGTTAATAAATTACATACTGTCTTCCTAGATATAGTGGTTCAAGTTATAAAATCAAAGCATACAAAGTGGACATTCAAACAGTGAGGCTGCAAACAGTTCTGTTCAACAATCCAACAAAAACCTAGCAACATGGTTATCAATCCTACACACTTAAATATACATGAAGTTATATCCTTTAGAGAACTTTCTTTTCCTCCTTTTGTTTTTTAAGTCCATTATCTGTTTAGTTATATCATGTTTCAGCTTGCTCAGTACCTTACTGATCTGTTTTGTTGTTATTTACTTTTTTATTTTATTTATTTATTTATTTATTTATTTTGAAGGTAGTTAAATACAGCAGAACATGATGGAACAAAGCCAACTGAGACAGTGTAGTGAAATTGGTACAGAACTTCACAGCAGGTTACCAGGATAACAGTGATAGGTACAATAGCATATCTCGTTTTCTTCATAATAGTTGTTCTTTGAATCAGGTACAGAAAAATTGAAGGAAAGACTGAATTTATAAAAACAGAATATTGATAGAGCAATACCATTAATCAGAGCAAAACAGTGATAAAACTATTTTCCTTCAAAGAGATGGTAGAAGGAAATCCCCCTTTTTTGCTATATTGCATATAGTCAAACTCGCAAGAGATGCTCAGATCTCTGGCTCCCACTTGCTAACGGAGGGAGAGGGTTGATTCTTAGCCCACATGTTGGCAGGCTCACAGCTGCTTACCAGAGCGCTGAGCTTGCTGCTTGTTTTCCCAGCACCCCAAATTCCAACATGGACCGGATCTCAGGAAACACTGATGGTTCTCGCCCTGGAGCGGGTGCGGCTTGCAGGCCACAGCCACTTACCAGAGCAGCGAGCTCTATTATTTTGTTTTGAAACTCTGAATCATCGCTTTTATTCTTTTCTAAAATAAAAAAGTTTTTAAAATAAAAAAGATATTAAGTCTCCCTTCCCTTATTCCAGAAAGTAGTGAGTTATGCATGTTGACATCCAGGAAAGGTTTCTGGCCAAACAGAAAATAAATCACCTGACAGTGTTTCGGGTTTATGCATTCCCAAGCTGATAACCTTTTGGAATGAAATTACAGACTGAGTTTCTTTCAAGTGGACAGAAGCTGGGCCTGGTGGCCCACACCTATAACCTCAGCACTATGGGAGCCTCACGCAGGAGGACGGGACTAAACTGTCTGCACCTGGCACTGACCACACTGCACTGTTACAAAGATTACTAATCAAATGAGGACAATTCACTTTTCATTCTTTCAATAAATTAAGGTCCTACTATTGCTAGGTATTGGAGACCAAAATCAAATAAGGCACAGTGTCTCCTCCTAAGGGGCTTAGAGTCTAATGAAATGACAACTCGTGGCTAAATCGTGGATGCATGAACTGAGTTACGAGCCTCAGAAGTTCCCCAGGCATAGTATAGGTCAACTTTGACCAAAAAAGGCATTCTGTGCCCCACTTGTACACTCAGAGGGGTCAAGTGACTTACCAAAGGTAACAGAATCACTATCAGGTGGCGTTCAGGATCAGACTCAAGACTGACAAATGTAAATTAACAGACTATTTCCACTGTGCTCATCATCCTCCAATGCCCATAGACAGCCTAGCTGGGGTCTTGGGGTGACTTATTATATGCTAGTTCAGGTAGACTTCATAAGTAGAAGTAGCTGTCTGTGGCTTGCTGTTCACAATGGATGCTTCCCAAAGCCAACTGCAACATCTGCTTTAAGCTTTAAATGTGTCCCATAAAAACCAGTGCTGTTCACACCTCTAAAAGAAACAGCAGCCTCATACACATATACAAATTAACCCAGCAGAAATAGGCTGGAGTTAATCATGGAACCTTCCCAGTTGGGAGAGAAAGAGAGACAGATAGAGACAGAGACAGAGACCAGCAGCCAAAGAAGGCTTGGCTACAGCAGACTCCGGTGAAAGAAGTGTGTCTGTGTGAGAGCTGCCCTTCTGCTGGGAATCAGGCTGCAGATTAAGGCTGCAGAGCTGACCACAGAAAGTCTCAGGAAGTCTCTCTTAGTTTCATGCATGTTTATCTCCTTTTAAACAGAGGCCCTTGGCTACTAGAAAAGATGTACATGTGAATTATTAAGAAGGCTTATATCAAAGAGGAAGGAAAAATTGCATGTCATTCCTACTTTTCAGTATTTTTCCATTACTTGTTACCAGCCTCTATCTATTTGAGGAAGAATGAACCAATGCTTAAAAATCTGTGAACACATCAACTCAAGAGCCAGAAAGATATGGAATAGCATATCCAAAAGGCCAAAAAATTATATGTTTGCCATTAAGTTCTGCTCCCAGCACCCCAAGGGAAAGTACATCAAGCATGCTGCAGTCCCCAAACCTCATCAGTCTTGTGTTCACTCTTTCATGTTTTTTTAGAAGAAGTAAGATATCAGCTAAGAATCTCAATTCCTCTGGCTAGTTGCTGCAGGTGTATAAACATTATTCAACTTCTTAAAAATAAATTATAGACGGTCTGCTTGTGTCGTCAAGAAGCACTGCTAGAGTAAATAAAAGTATTTATTACAAAGAGAGTTTATATTAAGGAAGCTCATATCTTCTTCAGAAATCAAGTAGAAATAATGTTTGACCTAGGCATGGTAGCACACATTTGTAATCCCAGCATTCAAGAGGCTGAAGTAGGAGGATCACTGGGTATTCAAGGTCAGTCTCATCTACATAGTAAGCTCAAGGCCAACCTAACCTATGTAAGGGAGACCCTATTGCAAAAAAAGAAAAAGAAAACAGAAATGTTTAGCCACTTATCCTTGCCCACATGTGTGGGGTATTATGCTGTGAAGGATCCCAGACTCTTCCTGCCATAACAGAAGGAAAAATCTATAGATCTCAATGGCAAGATGTTCAGTAATCCTTAGACCTAGGTAAGCATCAAAATCAACTGGGGAATCTGTTTCAAATACCTCTGAGCCATCCCAGACAAACAGAGCCACCTCTAAGAAGACCCAGGCATCTATATTTTGTACATGCCTCCCCCAAGTGACTCTGCCAGTCTGCTTTGGAACACAATATCCCAACCAAACCCATATAGTCCTTGCTTAAATGCCTACCACGGGAGTAAGTAAGGCAGCTTAGTGTGTCCTTGGACAGCACCTGCTCTGAGGACATCAATTTCCCTGATCTCCCAGCCACTGGCCCTGATCTGACATGTAAGAGGAGCCTCATTCTCAGTAAAGGCATCAGGTTTTTGCTGCCTGCACCCAAGAAACCATATAAAGAAGAATTTACACCGAGATCTAAAGTGTAACCTATAAGAAAATAAGATTATGAGCTGCGGATTTAGCTCAGTGGCTCAAGTGCTTGCCTGGTAAGCACAAGGTCATGAGTTTGATCCCCAGTATCAAAAAAAGAAAATAAGATTATATCCTAAACTTTATCTTTATCAAAAATTATGTTGTTCACAGATTCAAATAAGAGTTGGACTAAAGAGTTTTGGCATGGACATTACTGTCCTCTATGGTAATGGCATTAAGTAGTTAAACACACATGCAAAGAACATGAGTTTTTTAAACACAACAGGCTTGGATCCTGGATCACTTGTATATACTGACCAAGTGGTCTTGGGCATATTATCCCCTCTGAAACTTAAGTTTCTTGGAAAATTGGGATAAAAGCAATTGAATAGGTTGTTATTGAGAATATATGAAATTCTGGCATTTAATAAATATTGGCTCCTTTCTGTCTCCTTCCTTTTGTTTTTCTCCTATGATCAATTTGTCATGGGCTCTCAACATTTCTAAACTTCTCTCTTGGATCCACTTGGTCTTTTATTACTAATATCACCATCACCACCCATGTAATCATGCCTGTATTTGTTCAGCATCTCATTACTTGAATATTAGGCTTGGAAAGAGAGAGCAAATAAATACCACTTTAAAATCAAGCAACATAATTCCTTTCAGAAACTTATGGTCTTTGCTTTAGAAAATACCTTGAAATGCCACATGGGGTAACAAGTACCCCAAGAACATGAGTCAGCAAGAGAAAAAGTAGCAAGCAAGATAGGTAAACCGTTCATCTCTTGAAATAAACTGAATGTACCAAGCATAAAAAAGGAACAGAACAGGGAGAGAAAAGACAGAACAGCAAGGCTATGGGTAAGAGGCAGGAAGAAGGGCGTTCCAACCAGAAGAGTAACAGTGGAGAAACAGCAGAAGCAGGAAGACAGAGGGGACTTTTGAAAGCATCTGTCAGAAATCTTAGACTTTTCCACAGTCTATACATGGTGTGGGATTCAGTCATATCCAGTTCTGCAGTGACCAGCTACCATCCAACCTGCATTGGGATTCCTACAAAAGCCACCTGACATTTCATCTCTGCTATTCCTCAGCCCAGGGGATCTGAGGGACCCTTGCTCTGACACTGTTGGACACTTGGTTCTTTACTGAAAATTTATGCAGGAAAGTGTCAATTTTATACACATGCTTATGCTTGCAGGTTTCCATCTTACTAAATGGAATTTTCTATAATCTCTCTCAGCAGAAAAAGTGTTAAAAAATTATGGCCTTTGACCACTAAAAGAAAACTATTTGCCAACTGGAACCTTCAGAAAAAAAAAATAATAATACATAACATCATCTCCATATTGAACATCCACAGTGTATCAAGCAGTAAGCTGGAGCCTCCTTGGGTAGTTAAGATAAGCAAAGTGAGGCTCACAGGAATTTGGCAATGTGATCTGTACCTCCAAGATATTAAGTGGCAGACTCATTCCTCATAGTAGGACCTGTCTGTACTCAACCTGGCCACCTTGACGGACTTGCCTGTCACACAGATTGGGGCTGGAACAGCAAACTGCAAAGATGCTCCTGAAATTCCAAGTCTTCCAGAAGAAAATCATGCTCTTCCTCACAAAAGACCTTGGCTGATGCCAGCAAAAGAACTGTAAAAACGTCAAGCCCTGGCTAGAACAGCTCAAACTTGACATCTTTTGCAGCCCCAAACTCAGGCATCAGAATCCCCTAAGCACCCTTCCAAAATTGGAGTTTTTAGACATCAGTGCAGACCTAAGAAAGCAAATTCTTTGGGAGCAGGTTGCAAAAAAATCTACAAGTCTTTTTTAAAAGCCCCCAAATAATGTAGCCTGTTCCAGATGTAGGGCTTTAAAAAAAAAAAAAAGGTGATTATATGCCACTCCTAGCTACAAAACCTATCAGCCCAGTGCTTAGTCCTTTTAGCCTCTATCACAATAACAATTCTATTTTAAAAGAAGCTGGGGAAAGTGTGGAGAATCTCAGTGTTAATATATGCTCATTTGAGCAATACAGGTTTTTGGCAAAGAGACTTCTATCTCTCCGTATGTTTACCAACTCTCAGCAAGCCTATAGTTAATGAAGGGACCATCCTATTACGCTTAATACAGAAGTGATAAACAGCTACTGAGGCCTGCCAGGAGCTTCTCAGGATGAGCAGAAGTATACCTTTGAGAGAAGATAGGGTTTTGAGCACAAAAATATCCAGCATGTGCCCCAAACCCAGTCCTGGATGGTGCAGGGAGCTTGCTTTACAAAAAGAAGCTGCATCTCAGCCTGTTCTCTGTGTTGTTGGAGGAAACCAAACAGAACAGACAGTAAGTAGCACACTTCTCCTCAGAGTCCAGAAAGCAAGAGCAGCCTAATGAAGGAGCTGCTGCCAGCATCGGACCAGTTCCAGCCAAAAGTGCATGAAAACTTAACTGCAGGAACTCCACAGTTAATACATAGAAGAGACATACACCTAATTAAAGCCTCCTTTGAGAAGATGATATTTCTGTCCTATTTCTCTGGGGAAATTACTAGACCTTTGGAATTAAAGATGTTTATATCAAATGCTAACAGATATTTATATTATTTGAAAAGCCATCTTAATGATTCATTGATGATTTTTATTACAGTATTTTTAGAATTACCTGGTACAATGAAAATGTTGGAAAGATGTAACATTTTCCTACCACTATTACTTTTAAGAGAAATGTCAGTGGCATCTTGATCCATTAATAAATGGTTGGACACCAATTCAAAAGTGTTTCCTGACTCTGATAATCCACTGGCTAGAATTCAGTAGTTTCCGATATGTTTCCCTTCATAAGTGGCTCTCAAACTTGATGCATCAGAAGCAACTTGTAGACCCTGCACATTCCACTTTCTAACAAGTTTCCTGGCAGGTAATCCAAATGCTACTGGTTCACACTTTAGAATCACTGGCCCAGTACATGATCAACTCCAAGAGATCTGGGGTGAAACAAGGTTCTTTGTACCAAAGTCCAGAAGAGATCAGCTCCTCCTTCCTCCCTATTTGTCAGGGAAACCACATAGTTTGAGTCCTCCAGAGCAGTTCTAGTTTATGCCTTTTATAATCAGTTTATTCCTGTTAATTATCCTGGCATTCCCTTTCATCCTTAAAAGTGTCTCAGTTTATATGATGATTGTTACAGTCACTCTATCTGTTCATCTTCGCTTAATCTTGATCTGTAGAATCCCCTATGCCTAAATGGAGGATGCTCTCCTCCAGAGAATTTGCTTTTGCTTTGTTGAAGGGAAAGGACATGGGATAACTTCAACCAGAGGTGCAGCTAATGGAGAACCCCTAGCCCTGTCCTCAGCTGAGCCTTTGGCTAAAGCTTTTTTTTTTTTTTTTCCTTATTGCAGGCCAAGAGCAGTGTTTGCTCTTGGAGAATCTGCTTTTACTATTCAGATATCATTATATATCACATTTTGCCCCTACTTCCCAGCTCCGATTTTGGTTCTAGGATGGTGATTTTACTGCTATTGCTATAATGGCCATTGTTATTTGCAGTTTGAAAGTTCCTTGGAAGTTTTGCTTACTTCTTTTTATTGCTCACATTTTATTGTACAAATAGAGAATAATTTATAATGAGCTCCCATATACCCACCAACCAACTTCAGCAATTATTCCAGTCTTATATCATCTGCTCCCTCTCCCAATTGTCCAACCTCCTGCCCTCTTTTTACAGACTCACTGGATGATTTTGAAGCAAATTCCAACATCCTACGGTTTTGTCCATAAATATATCAGTATTATGTTTAAATGAGTAGGATTCTTTCAAAATAATTATACCATAATTACACCTAAAAATAATTTTTGTAGCACCTTTAAACATATAGTCATGGTTTAGATTTTCAAACTGCATCAAGTTTTTAGGTTTTTTTTATTCAAATCAGAACCCAAATGACTCCTATACCTTGTAACTGGTAGGTATTGATAATCTTCAATAACTCATATGTTCTCCAGACTCTCTTTTATCATGGTGTCTTATTTTGATGAGCCAAATGGTTTGCCCCACAATTTCCACAGACTACATTTTGTCATTTGCATTTCTATGGTTCATCTAACATGTTCTTTTGTCCCCAGTGGCTTCCAGGTAGCAGATGCAATGCAGAAGGCCACAGCCACAAATGGCTATTTAAACGTAAATTAATTAAAAGTCAATAAAATTTAAAACTCAGTTCCAAAGCCTCTCAAGTCTTATATGAACTGTCTGACATATATACATGACTAGTGGCTACTATATTGAACTATATGTATGTTCCGTGCACATACAGAGCACTATATCACTATAGGAAGTTTTACTGGACACACTAGCTCAGATTTAGGCTAGGTTTTTGTTGCTGTTGTTGTTCCACGCTACCTACTAGGCAGTATTATGATATTTATATCAAAAGGCACATAAAATCATTCTTCTGTTGATGTTAACAGCTATTACAAACATTTTCTAGACTCTGCAATTTAGATTTTAAAAATCTGAGTATCGCTCCTTCATCTATCAGCTTGAATATCTATATAATGAGAAACTTCCTCTCATCTTCTCTTTCGTTGTGTCCTGATGCTACAGGCAGCTGAGTTAGTGAGAAATATTATACCTGATAGTCCACTGGCTATGAGATTGGCAGTGAAACAGGGCTGGGTCCTCGATGAAGCCAGTGCTGAAGCCTAGATAGTTTGCAACTGTCGGGGAGACTGGCACCTCCTGTTGTGGACCAGGCCTCAAGACAAAGGCTCAAACAAATGCATCCACATCCTAAGGACTGATATTCCAATTAGTTCCCTATCCTCCTGAGGGAGCCTGGAGTCACCATCCCATCCCCCCTAGGGAAGAGTCACTGCTCCTTAGGCGCTGAGCTAAATCCCCAGCAGGAATGCCCGCTTTCTACGTGACTCACTTCCCCATTTGTCCCTAACATAATCAATTTTACCTCAACTACTAATCTTATTGGCTAACTATAGTTATGTCCCACCTTATACCCATCTGCTTTGCAAGTTCCCAGTCTTCCTCCAGGTTGAACCCATCTCACCCCATGATTTTGCTCTATAAAAGTCCCTGGAAAAGATAGAATGCTTGGCAACCTGCTCGGGACCCCTTTTGTCCCTCTTCAGACAGAAGCTTTCTTTCTCTCAATAAATACATTCTATTCTTAACTTCCATTGTTCCGAAAATTCATTCTTCAATTTTAGAGACCACAAACTCACGGACATAGTAAGTCGGGAGTTTCATTCCCCTATATCACTGAGATTATATAAGAAAGGCAAAGTAAACATCGGATCTTTTCTCCTTATTTAATCAATTTTCAAAGTAATAAATCTAAGTGAGACCAGTGATGTGTTTTATCCTATCATTGTGAATTTAAACATAGTTGATGTGTTCCAATGAAGAAACTAGCATGTGTGTATATCTACCTTATCAATATAATTTGGGAAATAAAATCTTAGAAGTGAGAGTTCTGAGCCTAAACATAAGTACATATGTAATTTTTTCACTAACTCATGCCTGACCCACAGTTGGTTACTGGTTATTTGCTGACTGCTTTATTCATCATAAATATAATTATACATTAAAAATAAATAATAGCTTCAAATGCTTCTTTGCTACCTTCCCATTTCATGCCAATCTCATATTCAGAATCATAAAATTTTCAAAAGACAGAGCTGGCTGAGTTCTAGTATGAGGATGGCTTAAACACTTATTAGTAAGTAAGCTGTTTAGTAGCTGGAATCTGGAGGAGCGTCCTGTGGACATGTTCAAGTTTTTGATAAAACCATCTTAAAGATTGATAGACCTAGGGGGAAATTTTTAATGGGACTTGGAGGTTATAGTCTTAACCCTCTCATCTCCCATCTGAGGAAACTGGGGCTCAGTGACTGCCTGACTTTCCTAAGTCACCCCAACTACTGCTTTCTGAGTTGGGTCACACATACTCTTCCCAGGCATTTTAGCTTTGCTTTTGTCTTCTGCAGTTTTCCTTCAGAAGCAGAGAATTCTTCCTCTATCTGCCAACCCCAGGCAAGGTGAGGAGCCTGGGAGCAGGGGAGGAGGAAGGAACAGGCCTCTCAGAGCCCTGGAGCTTCTTCAGCCAGAGCCGCTGCCATCTGTTCCATCACAGCCTCTACAGATCCCGGTGCCAACCTCTAAAACCTCTGGCAGGGCAGGAGAGCAAGCCAACCCTAGCTGTCACCACCCCCGCCTCTCCTGGGGAATGAAGCATCCCTTCCTGCTCCTGAGAGACAGATGTGCTGACAACTGAAGCAGCGGTTTGCAGTTCTCTTACTGGAGCCAAACTATTCTTCCTCCAGGGAAAGGAAGGAAAGGTTGGTCCTGCCCGGCTCTCAGGTCAGAGCTTATGGACAATGTAAGGGACCCAGTGACAACTTCTCCCAAGGTCTTAGCTCCACTGCACCGTTCTGTGCCTGGGACAAAGCACTCTGGAGGCAGGGCCCTCCCACTGTGCTTTGCTGCCTGAGATCAGCACAGACAAAGACAAAGGTTCTCTCCCCAGGAATATAGCAAAAACCCCTGGGGAGTGAACCACCCACAACCTGACTCCTGTGCTCTGCTGTCAGCTGCCATCACCCTGCACTGATCCCCAGCAGCCTGCTCCAACCCCATCTCTTCCTACTCCCCCTAGGTTTATTCCTAAACTACATGGTGCCCAAGGTGACTGCCTGAAAGGCATCCTACTGAGTCCCCTTCAAGGAATGCTGGTCACTCCTTGGTATTTCAGAAACCATTGGCATGTAACTTGGGGCTCCCAGATGCCTAGGAATTTGTGAAGATAGTAACGGGTGAAGACAGTAATCTGCACAAAGTTTTCAAAACATTGCAGTTTATATTTATCATCATATCTGTGAAGAAAAAACAAGGAACACGGTGAGTGAGAAAAGCCAGATTTGATCAAAGCAGGCATGTGCCAAAATGTCCACTAAACCCCATTACTATGTACAATTAATAAATACTAATCAAAAGAGGAAGGGGTGTTAGTGCATAAGAAACATGATGGGAGAAAACTACAATTGTGGAGCCTCTCCACTCTCCTCTTACAAGGGGAAGCTAGGAGCCTAGTACTTTGCTCAACAGAATAAAGATCTTTTGTGTGTGTGTGTGTGTGTGTGTGTGTGTGTGTGTGTGTGTACCAGGGATCGAACTCATGACCACATGCTTACAAGGCAGGGGCTTATGTCACTGAGCTAAATCCCAACCCCCAGAATACAGATTTTACTGTATCTCTCTCTCTCTCTCTCTCTCTCTCTCTCTCTCTCTCTCTCTCTCTCTCTCTCTCTCTCTTCCCCCACCCCTGCCATGCTGAGGATTAACTCAAGTCCTTCACATTGAGATACATCCTCAGTCCTTTTTCAATTTTGTGACAGGGTCTGTGCAGACTAAGCTGGAACTTGAAATCTTCCTGCCTGCACTTCCCAGGGAGCTGGGATTACAGGTGTGGGCCCCCATGCCCCGCTTGTTTTTCATGTTCCCCACCTCACCACTTAGGTCAGCTCCTCTGAGAAGCCCAACACCCACTAAGTGGGAGAATCTGAGAAAGAGGGCAAGAGTTAAGGTCACAGCTCTGAGGGCTGGGCACACATCAAGTCTCAGAGGGGTGATAATTGGTTCTTCAAAGGGTAAGGTAAAAAAAATCTTAAATATCACAATGGTTTGAGGCTTTTCTGGGGACCATAATACAAAAAAACACATGTGTTGTTTTGTTTTATTTTGTCTTGTTTTATTTTTGAGACAGGGTCTTACTATGTTGTCTAGGCTAACCTAGCAGTCTGGGCTCAAGTGATCCTTCTGCCTCAGTCTCCAGAGCAGGACTACAGGTGTGTGCACCCTACACCCAGGTAGGAATTAAAATTTTATGGTAGGGAAGATTTTTGGCAATTAGGGGTTGAAAAGTGTCTAAAACTGCTCCTTAGAAGGCAATAAAGAAAGAAACAACATTGAGATCCACAGCTCTGTGGAGCCCAAAACAATCTAAATAGAAAAGTAAATACCCAACAGGGAACTAGTTTACCTCCAGATTACAAAGAGTGGTGAGGGAAGGGGCAGTTTTTGTTTGTTTGTTTGTTTGTTTGTTTGTTTTTAACTTGGATTTTGTTGTTTGTTTTGTCTGTTTTACTTTTTTCTTTTTAAACAACAAAAGAAGCCCTTCCCAGTGACCCCAAGTGGCAGGGGAACCTCCTGCACTGAGTGGCATGAGCAGAAGGCCTACACAGAGAACTCCACTTAGATGCGCAAACTCAGCACCTTGCTGGAACCTGGTAGGGGCCCACCCAGAGACCCCAAGCAGCTGGGGAGCTTTAGTGTGCTGTGTGGCATGAGCTGAAGGCCTGCACAGCGTACTCCATCTAGCTGTTCAGCCTTGGTGCACCACTCAGAACCTGGTACAGTCCTGCCCAGCAACCTCAAGCAGCCAGGGAGCTTCAGAGTATCATGTGGGGTGTGCTGAAGGTTCACTTAGTGTGCTTCCCCGTTTGAGGACTCTTAGAGTGCCACTAGGGATCTGGTAAGGCCTACCTAACAACACCCACTCAATGGGGAAACTCCCTGCAATACAGACAGATACCCTCAACCCAGGAAGCAAATGAGACCTTGCATTCAGCTTCCCCAGGGGAAAACAGGAAAATGACAAAACAAAAGAACAAAATACAATCTTAAACCTCCAGTCAATCCCAAACAAGCCAGGAGACATAGACATAGAAGACAGTGTAAGCCACACACACACACGAAACTTCTGAAAGGATAGCAACTTAAGTAAAGAAACAACTCCACAAAGCTGTAAAGGAACTCAGATCAGAAATAATCTCCCAGGTAAAAGAAGAAATGATAAATGCAATAAATGTTGAACACATCTAAAGAAGACATAGTTAAAAAAAATTGAAGAGCACTGCAAAAAGATAGAAATCTTGAATGAACAATATAAGAAGGAAATAGAATGAAACATGAAACAGATTCAAAGAGATATCCAGGAAATCAAAAATTCCATCGAAAGCTGGCAAAACTACCTCAATGAATGTGAAGATAAACTTTCAGACAAGATTGTAGCTAGTGAACAAGAAAGGAAAAATCTTTTAAAAATAACAAGGAATCAGGAAATAACAATTCAACAGTTGCAAGATGATACAAAGAAAAACAATATAAGATTGATAAGTATAAATGAAAAAGGTAACAATACAAATGATATAAAAAGACTATTTACATAAGTAATAACTAAAAATTTCCCAAACACAGGAAAGGAAACTACATACAGATAAGTGAAGCATATAGAACTCCAATTAATCATAATCAAAATAAATCTACACCCAGACATATAATAATCAACATCTCAGAAATTCAACATAAGAATGGAATATTAAAAGCTGCTAGAGAAAAAACAGATTACCTATAAAGGAAACTCCATCAGAATCAAAGCAGACTTCTCAACACAAACAATGAAGTCAAGAAGAACATGGAGTGAAATATTTCAAATCCTGAAGGAAAATGACTTCCAACCCACAATGATATACTCTACAAAACTGTCCTTCAAAATTGATGGAAAAATAAGATACTTCCATGTCAAAGAACAGCTGAAGAGCTTTATGACCACCAAAACAATTCTGCAAATAATACTGAAAGATATTCTAAATAGACATAAAAATAACTACTACTTCAAGAACGATAACAGAAAAAAAAACACTAAGCAAAGCAAATGATTAAACAGAGGGGAAAGGTAGAGAATCAACAGCAGAATGATAATATCACAAAAATATGCCAATATATATCAGTTATAACCATTAATGCAAATGGCCTCAACTCACCAATTTAAAGAAAGAGACTGGAAGAATGGATAAAGAAACAACATCCAACCCTATGCTGTATACAGGAAACCTATCTAACCCAAAAGGAAATTCATAGGCTGAACGTTAAAGGATGGAAAACAATACTTCATGCAACAAGAATTCAAAAAAAAAACAAGAGTATCTATTGTGTTTGCAGACAATGTGAACTTCAAACCAAGAATGATCAGAAGAGATAAAGAAGGTCACTACATACTAACTAGGGGAAAACTTCAAGAGGAAAAGATAATAATCCTAAATATATGTGCACCAAATATGGGAGTACCTAGCTAAATAAAACAAAAAATAAAAGAGATAAAAAAATCAAATAAGCAATAACATAATTATAACAGGAAACCTTAACACCCCACTGACACAAAGAGACAGATCAACTAGACAGAAAACCAGCAAAGAAATAACAGAACTGAATCAAACTTGTGAACAAATGGACTTAGTAGACATGTACAGCCTGTTCCACCCAACAACATCAGAATATACATTCTTCTCAGCTTAACATGGGACAGTCTCTAAAATAGACCATATTTAGCTGATAGAACATGCTTAAGTAAATACAAAAGAATCAAATTATCCCAAGCATATTATTGGATCATAGTGCCATGAAACTAGAAATTAATGACCAAAAAAACCTGCCAAAACTCCATAAACACACGGAAATTAGGTACACTCCTGACTACACTACACTACATTGGACTACACTACAGACCCTGTGGAAATACAGAAGATTATCAATATCTACATCAAAAACCTTTACTCTCACAGGTTTAATAACACAGAAGGAATGGACAGATTCCTAGAAACATATGAATTACCAAAGCTGAATCAAGAAGATGTAAAGCTGCTGAATAATCCAATTTTAGTTAATGAAATTGAAAATGTAATTAGAACCTTACTAACAAAGAAAAGCCAGAGCCTGATGGATTCATAGCTGAATTCTACAAGAAATTCAAGGAAGATTTAATGCCAACACTCTTCAAACTCTTCAGTGAAATTGAAAGGGAAGCGATTCTCCCTAACTCATTCCTGGAAGCAAGTATTACCCTAATACCAAAACCAGAGAAAGAACCAACGAAAAAAGAGAACTATAGGCCAATCTCCCTAATGAACATAGATGCAAAAATCATCAATAAAATACTAACAAATCATCAAGAAGATTATACACCACAACTAAGTGGGATTCATCCCAGGAATGCAGAGATAGTACAACATACACAAATCAATAAATGTAACACACTATATCAATAGTCAAAGATAAGAATCACATGATCATTTCAATAGATGCAGGAAAGCTTTCGATAAAGTCCAACACTCATTCATGATAAGAACCCTACAGAAAATTGAAACAAATGGTGTTTACCTCAATCTGATAAAAGCCTTCTATGTCAAATCAACAGCCAACATCATATTACATCATCGAAAACTGAAAGTTTTCACTCTAAAATTGGGAACAATTATCACCACTCCTGTTCAATATAGGCTGGAAACATTAGCAAGAGCAATTATACAAGAGAGAAATAAAAAGAATAAAGATAGGAAAGGAAGAAGCTAAATTATTATTATTTGCAGATGATGTGATACTGTACATAGAAGACCCCTAAAACTCCATTGAAAGACTTCTAGATGTAACAACCAAATTCAGTACAACAAAGTCAACACTCAAAAATCAACAGCATTCCTGTATACAAACTCCCTGAGAGAAAAATAAGAGAAACCACACCCTTCACAATAGCATCCAAAAAGTAAAAGATCTATTCAGTGAAAATTACAATACCCAGAAAAAAGAAATCAAAGAGGATCTCAGAAAATGGAAAGACATTCCTTGTTCATGGATAGGAAGAATGAACATTGTAAAAATGGTCATTCTCCCAAAATTGTTATACAGATTAACAGCAATTCCAATCAAAATACTATTAGCATACCTCACAGATCTAGAGAAATAATTCCTAAAATTCATCTGGAACCAATAGACTTAGAATAGCAAAGGCAATTCTGGGCAACAAAGACAAGAAAGGAGACATCACAATCCCTGACTTAAAGTTATACTACAAAGCTACTGTGACAAAATCAGCATGGTACTGGAATAAAAACAAACTAAAGATCAATGAAATAGACTAGAAGACATGACCAAAACTACAAATAGCCACCTTAGGAAAGGAACAAAGGAACAAAACATGTTCACTGGAAGAAAGATAGCCTCTTTAATAAATGGTGCTGGAAAAACTTGTTTCCATATGCCAAAATCTAAAACTAGACCCACACCCATCACCACACACTAAACTAAAGTCAAAAAGGATCAGAGATATAAATATTAAAAGAGAAACACTAAGTGTGCTAGACAACAAAGTACATAGAAATCTTGAAGACATAGGAGTAGGCAAAGAATTCATGAACAAAAATCAAACTGCAAGGGAACTATCTTCCAGAATCAACAACTGGGATCTTCTCTTATTAAAAAGTTTTTTCATGTCAAAAGAAATCTCCAACAGAGTAAAAATAAAGCCTAAAAATTGATTTAAAATATCTTAGTGAACAGTCCCTCCAACAAAAGACTTCTCTCTAGAACACATAAAGAATTTTAAAAAATCAGACATCCAAAATTCAAAGACCCAATCCAAAAATGGACATCTGAAATGAATATATACTTCTCAGCTGAAGAAATAAAGATGGTAAATAAACTACATGAAAAAATATGTTCAGCATCATTGGTCATTAGAGAAATGCAAATTAAAACCACACTGAGATTCCATCTCACTCAGAAAGAATGGCCAGGATAAGGAAAACTACCAACAACAAATGCTGGAGAGGCTGCGGGGGAAAAGGAACTCTTCTGCACTGTTGGTTGGAGTGTAGACTGGTGCAACCACTGTGGAGGTCAATCTGGAGATTCCTCAAAAAGCTGGGATTGCAAGTCCCATTTGACCCAGCTATTCCACTTCTGGGCATATTCCCGGAAGAATTGAAAACATCACACCACAGTGATACATGTGCACCCATATTTATAGCAGCACAATTTGTAATAGCCAAATCTTGAAAACAACCTAAATGCCCATCAACTTAGGAATGGATAAAAAAAATGTGGTATTTTTATACAATGGAGTACTACTCAGCTATAAAGAAGGATCACATTGAAACTTTTATAGGTAAATGGATGTGACTTGAGACCATACTCATAAGTGAAATAAATCAAGCTCACATGTGTAAATACTGTATTGTCTCCTTAGTGTAAGAAATGAAAGACTAAATAAGATACAAAATCTTCAATAAATATTGTGAAAGGGTAAGAATCTGCTCAAAGGGGAAAAAAATAACTCAGAAAGGGAAAAGGAAAAAAGAAGTAAGGGAAAAGAAAAAAGATACAAATTTGTATATATACACTTAAGATAGCTAAGATGATTGTACTACTAATTCTATTAGTTCTTGGAACAAAATGGTTAGCATTCATAGGATTAGATAAATTTTGCATGTTTATATCTGGTAATCTGAGTAACTCTTTTGAAGATAACTATGCAAAATAACAACCTTAGTTATGTTCCTTTTTTTGAAAGCCTATATTGTTATTGTTTTAAGCTCTTTGTTATTGTTATTTATTTATCTCTTTTGTTTCTTCTTTTTCTTGTACTTCGTTTTGTTTCATTTCATTTTTCCCTCTAATACAGAAAAGATAGATGTACATGCATAGGCTTATACATGCCTAGAACTTCTCCTAACAAATTTACAAGAACTGATTTTATTACGTGTAATGGTATTATCAGCTACTTTGAAGAAAACAAGACATTATGGTAGCCATTGCTGATTATCATCTTGTTTTGAAGTCTAATAATGCTTCTATTCTTTGTTTTGATTGGTTTTGTCATTTTCTGTTATTTGATTTCAATATGTATGAAGGTATGGAGAGCTATTTTAAAAAGAACAAGAGACATTATGGTAGTGAACGTTAGTTTGTTGTTTGGTTTTGAAGGCTTGTAATGCTTTCATTCTTTTGTTTTAATCAGCTTTCAGGGGGTATTTTGGGTTTTTTGTTTTGTTGTGTTGTGTTTTATTTTGTTTTTGTTTTTGTTTTTTTGGTACCAGGGCTCAATTGTACTATTAATTCTATTAGTACCTGCTTGCCAGACAGAAACTTGTGCCACTGAGCTAAATGCCTGGCTTAATCACTTTTATGCTATTGTGTTTTGTTTGAATTCATTGTATGTGGAGATATGAACAACTATTTCAAAGAAAACAGAGACATTATGGTAGCCACTGTTGATTTCCTGTTGTCTTGTTTTGAAATCCTGTATTGCTTGCATTGTTTTGCTCTGATCTGCTTTGTTTTGTTTTGCTTTATTCTCTTTAAAATAAAATAAAAAGAAAGAGTGAGAGAGAGAGAGAGAGAGAGAGAGAGAGAGAGAAAGAAAGAAAGAAAGAAAGAAAGAAGAAAGTGAGCTAATATATTGAGATACTGAACACTGATATGCTAGGAATTCTGTTTGGCATGTTTTATGTATGATCCAACATGATTGTATGATTGTGAAGGGTAGGTTTCATTTTAACCAACAAGAAAACAAATTCTTTGAATTAGTAACCAAAAAAAAGACAAATCGAGGTATATTAGGTACAGGTACAAATCCCCTATGATGAATGTGATCATTGTATATATCTAGATTGTACCAAAAAGCTTAATTAAATTTTTTAAAAATTAACAACCAAAACACTCCATTCCAAAGCCTTCTTATTTCCAGATCACCCTTGCTCCCAAATTGCTGCAGACAAGCCTGACAATGCCTGGTGTCCTGGAATCCTTGTTAAAGAACATGAGTAAATGTTCTGAGTAAAAATGACCAAGATGTAAAATGTATATGTACCAGCTCCCCCAAAACAAATGTAATTATCATGCATTATGAACATACATGAACAAAAAACAAATTTAAAAAAAGAACACTCCTTTGTACTCCCTAAAGTGCCCTGGTTTAGTTCATACTACATTGCAATAGCCTGCTGTTCTGACCACCTTTGAAGCAATTCCCACAGAGAAAGCCTCTGACCAGAGCAGTTGTATTGAATTGTATTGGTTGGATTGAATTGGAAACAACATTCTCACCAAGGAAACAGGGGTTCTGGCAGGGAATAGAATGAACAATGAAAAGAAAGTAGCAAACAGGTATGGGGAAACACATTTGAAAAATGTCCACATGACTCCCTTTTTACTTTTTCCTGTAAAGGATATTGAACCCCAGGCTTTCACATTCAGCTATATTCAAAGCCCATTTTCCATTTTTATTTTGAGACAGAGTCTCACTAAGTGGCTCAGAGTGGACTTGAACCTGTGACCCTCCTGCCCCAGCCTTCCAGAGTGCTGGGATTACAGACATGCACCACCACACCCAGCCATGCCTCAAGTTTTTAATCATCCTTCAGAAAGTCCTCATGCACAAGTGCACCTTTCTGGGCTCACAGTATGCAAAGCTAACTATGTCATTACCACCAAAATGCACTGCAGTTATTTCAGATTCCTGTGGGCTACATGCAAAGCTGACACCCACAGAGAGGTGGACAAAAAGAATCAGAAGAAGCCCCATCCAGGGGCTTTGCTGCCATGGTATGCAGAGAGTGGAGGGTTTGGAGTTTCAGCCTACACACAGCATCTAGCGGTCACCTGCTTCCTGGACAGCAGATGGAAGCCTGGCCACCTGCCACCTGCCTGGCCCTGGGTCTTGTCTGCAGACCCTTACAGGACTCCACAAATTGACATCTGCAGGTTCAAGCAGGAAGCTGGGGCTGCTGGAGACAGTCTATTTGTACCTGCCTCTGAATAATTTAACACTATCTCCAAAATAGACTTTCATTAGAAATTGTCAGTTCCTATGCATTTGAACAGGCAACTTCAAAAAAAGAAAAAGGAAGGAAAAGTTCCCACGCATGTTACCTCCAAGTAGTGGAAGAGACAGGTGGTGGCACAATTTTGTTCCTCGTGTGTGTGTGTGTGTGTGTGTGTGTGTGTGTGTGTGTGTGTGTGTATGAGAGAGAGAGAGTGAGGGAGAGAGAAAGAAACTCTTTGCTCATGGACACATCTGATCCAACAATCAATGCTGTCCTTTCCTGCTTAATTACTCCTGAGACTGAGTCAGCACTGCATGCCTGACATGCAGGAGACAGCGCTAGGTCTCACAAATGCACTGATACGAGTTCCCACCTTTGCCTTCTTCTGTGTGTAATGGCATTCAAGTCACTTAACCTTTATGACACTCAGTTTCTCCACCTGCAAAATGTGAGTATTAACGTGGCCTCCTTCACAGGGCTGTTAGAGGGTTAAATGCATTCATGGGAATAATGCACATTTCACAGTCTCTTAACTTCTGTCCCTTACTGCACACAGGAGTTAAGTGAAATTTGCCCTTTAAAGATCCAGACACAGCTGGGCATAGTGGCACACACCTGTAATCCCAGTACTCTGAAGGCTGGGGTAGGAGGATTGTTGGGAGTTCAAGACCAGCCTGGGTTACAAAGTGAGCTCAAGGCCAGCCTGAGCTGCGTAGCAAGACCCTGTCTCAAAAAAGACAAAAAATAAAATAAAGATCCAGACAGGTCCAGTTTCCAGCTCTACATAAGCCACTTCTTTCTTCTTACGACATGGACTGCCAAACACTCATGGGAAAACTGAACCCCCCCTCCCCCACACACACACACACACACCCCTGCATGCTCATCAGCTCAACCAAAAAGAAAATATGTTGAAATTAATTGAGCCCCAGTCCTGCTTGTCAGTGCCCCTAGATCGTGCATAGCTTTAATCTCCTGGTCCAAACCTTTTCCGTGAATCTCACCTCACTTTAAAGCTCTCTCTCAAACTTTCTGACCTTACAACCCAGCTCTCTGGACACCTCTAGGATGATCACCTAGCATCATCCACCCCAATCTCTTCCCCTCCTGCTTGCACCTCTACAGCATGCCTCCCTGTTTGCAAGGCTATGCTGCACCCTGAATCACAGCCCCACCCCCTCCTATTCCTTCCTGAGCTAGGATCCCACCACTGTCCCCTCCCTCTGCATCTTTAAGCCCCTTCTCCTCACACTCCTACTGTTCACCCTGTAAAAATGCTCTGAGACCCACACCCTGCAAAGATTTCTTTCAAACCTCTTTCTTACAACCTCACTCTGCAGTCACTCCTTCCTTTCAGCAAACATCTTAAAGAGTGTCTGGGTGGGCTGGATTTAATGCCACCTATCTATAATCCCAGCTTTCTGGGAGGCTGAGACAGAAGGATCATAAGTTTGGAATGAGCTGGGCAACGTAGTGAATTTGCAAGACCTTGTCTCTAATTTTAATTAATTTATTAAAATAAAACAGCTGGGGATGTAGTTCAGTGACCCCAGTACCAAAAGCTAAAAAGTCACAGACCTGCTGTCCCACATGCTTGTGCCTTTGCTCCTGGTTCTGCAGCTCCTTCTCCCTCTCTGCCAGCAGCACCCTTGAGGCTTACTAGCCTTGCCCTTGTCCCTGGATCACCATCCTTCTTGATCCTTCCTTGGTCAGACATCTCTCGCTTTGGTGCCCTCTCACAATCCTCCTTGTTCCTCCCTGTGATTCTGTGCACCTCATTCTTCTCTTCTGACTCTACTCTCTAGATGATCTCAGTCACTTGCACCACATCATGCTTCTGCCCTAGCCAAGTCCATCACTCCAGCCCTGACCTTGACCCTGAATCTGCAAACCAAGGCCTGAGTCTGCCCACTCAGTAAATATCCAACATGGAATTCATGTTCTTCTATTCCTCCTCCCAGCTGCCCCAGCCAGGGAGCCCCACTGTCTGATTTGATTCCTCTTGCTTTCTGCAGCCCCACCTCCCACCTTCACCAAGTCTTGGCCCTTCGATCCCAGCATCATGAGTCACCATCAATCCCACTAGTCCAGATGCAGACACTGGCAGCGTTCATCTGCATGCCGGCAACACCAGCAACAACTGCTTGCATGGCCTAGTTAGCAGCCCTTCTTGTTCCAACCCATCCACCCCACCAGCGGCAACCATCTCCTTAAAACAGTTGTAAGCAAGAGCTATCTCTGCTGAGCCCTTGCCATTGGGATACAGGCTCTTTGTACATCTTAACCCTCTTACCCTTCCCAGCCAGGTTCCCTTCATGGCCGTGATTCCCTTCTCTATTTTGCAGATGGGGAAGTAGGGGCAGAAGGAAGGCGAGCTCAGGGTCCCAGGGTCAGTAAACAGCAGGCTCACTGACTCCAGGATACAGGCCAGAAACCAGGAAGTCAAACTACCTCCCTCCACAGACCACGTCAGACAAAAAAAAAAAATCCTCTCCAAGGAGACCTTGGGTGGTTCCTCACTGCCTACCCACTTCCTGGACATGGTCCCCGAGGCCATCCATGGCAACCATGTAGCATACAACTGTGCTGGACTCACCATGCTAGACATGCCGTGGTTCACCTCTATCTGGGTCCCACCCACCTCTGCATCCACATCCATACACCCAGACCACACCCCAGTTTGGGGCTTTTCCCAAACCAAGTACATCTTTTGCTGGCTCCCTCTTCTGACTTGGCTCAGTTTTGAAGCTCTCTCCCTCCCTGATTCCAACTCAGGACACTTGATGTCTTTCACCCAGCACAAGCCAGCACTTCACGTCTCTCCCTGGCACAGCCTTCAGTTCACTCTGCCTTAGGAGGTGGTCATTTTGAGTGGACTCTCATTTTCTTCAGGGTAGTAGAACCCTCATATCAGTTCTGTAATATGCCAAATGTGTGCGCTGGGGAATGTTAAACATTGGTTCAAGGATCTCACAAAACAGTGCTGCTGTGATAATTTTACCATTTAAGAACAGCAGGAAAAGAGGTTTGCATGCGGCAACCTAAAGGTCTCATGCTTGAGCACCCCCTGGCTCCTCCTCTGCCAGCCACAGACCCTAGTGAGTCTCTGGTCCATTCACGTGTTCTGACTATGGCAAAGGCTCTGTCACAAGCTGCAAAGAGAATTTTTACGGAAAGAACAGAGCAGCCTTTGCATCCTGACACCTCTCTCTACTCTCCCTTCTCACCATCCTCTCCTTGGAAAGCAGCCTTCGAGCATGACTCAGGAGGGAGAGGGTGCAAACAGCTCCCACAGGGGCTGGGAATCTCTGCCAGACACACAGGGGAACTGATGATGGTTCATCCCTGGAAAGTGGGGGCTGCAGCTTCTGCCTGAGGTGAGCCGACAGTGGTGGTAAGAGCCTTCACAGATGGGCTGCCCTCCCTTCCTCAGGAGGATCAGACGCAGATACCTTAGGATGTTTCTCTGCACAAAGCCACTCATTAGTCACTGTCTCCTCCCAAGTCTGTTCGTGGTCCACACAGTGCATGTCACTTTCATGTTTATAATGAGGAAAAGAAAAAAGAAACAGCTCAGAGAACAACTCCTGAGTCTGAAAGGCTTCAGGGAGTTAATGTGGGGATCCTGGCAGACCCTGGGACTATTTCTATGTCCCAATCTCCAGAGCTTAAACCTGAGCTCCATCTATGCAGACCACAGGGCCAGCCCAGCAGGACACTTGCCAGGCGCCTGGCTCCTCTCACTCCTGTGCCTACCTCGCCTGCCTCCTCCGGGTTTCTGTGCTCCTAGGCACGCAAATGCTCTTTGAGGCTATCGCTGGGGCCGCTGGGCCAACCGTCCGTGACTCCTGTGTACCTGGAGCATTCTTCACTTCCTCATCCATGAGGCTCTTTGCTGCAGTGAAGGAGTTGTTCTTTTCCAAAATCAGCAGTGTGGACAGTCTTTTCCAAACACCTACGGAGCCTTCCTACCAGGCGACACAAGACAGCTGCCGGCCAGGGCTGCTGGGCTTGGGAGTGGAGAACAGGGCACTCCGCTGGCAAAGCAAGTCGGGCCTCGGCACAGTGAGCTGGCTCTGAGCACCTGGACCAAGGATGCCTCTGACCTGTTTCCCAGCCCGGCCTCTGGCCCTGAACTAGAACATCTAGAAATGCTTAGCTCACCTCCCACCCTCCTGAGCCTCTCGCCCACCCCTTTCTCTTCCCTCTGAGATGAAGCTGAGCACCCAGGGTGAGAAGGAGTAGAGAGAAAACATTTTATGAGCATCTGCCATATCCTCGTCCGGCTCGAGCTGCAGTCTCGAAATTCATCCTGTCCTCGCAAGAACCTCCAAGGTAAATATGGTCATCATCCCTCGTGTGGGATGGGACACTGGCAAGTTCGGTGAGGTTAAGCACCTAGCCCGAAACCACACAGCTAGAAATTAATGGAGCCAGCCCTAGAGGACTTGGACTTTGATTCCAAAGCCCATGTTATGTTGTCCTACAGAAGTAACAAGGGTAGACATTCTCGTCCTGCTCCTGATCCTAAAGAAAGAGCATTCCATGTCTTGCCACTAACTATGCTGCTTTTCACTGTGGGTTCTTCATACATGCCCTTTATCAGATTGAGGAAGTTTCCCTGTGTGCCTAGGTTGAGTATTTTTGTCCACAAAGGGTGTTGTATTTTATCAGCAGGGTATTTTTCTCTGTTCACTGAGATGATCCTAAGGTTTTTTTCATTCTATTTGCTGGCTTGTAGACCAATCTTGCATCCCTAAGATGAATGCCATTAGGCCAGGGTATCTAACTCTTTTTATATATTTCTAGATTCTGTTTGCTAATACTCTGTGGGGATTTTTGTATCTCCATATTAGAGGAGTTGATCTATGGTTTTCTCTTCTCATGAAGTCTGTGTCTGGCTTTAGTCACTGACAGTTTTTGATGAGGATGCTGGTGTAACCAGGTAGTGATGGTAGAAAAAATAACAGCTACCCACGTACATCCACATCTTAACCCAAGAACTTGTGAATATTTGTGTTGTATGGTGAAGTTACTTTGCTGTCATGATTAAGTTAAAGATATTGAGTAGCAAAAGCCCAGGGTGACCAATCACAAGGGACCTTGCAAGTGAAAGAGGAAGGAGAAAAACCCTACAAGAATTAGATAGACCTCAAGAAGATGGATGAGCCAAAGGACCAGATTCATCCCCAAAGCCTCCAGAGAAACATAGTCCTGTTCACCCCATGATCTTAACCCAGTAAAACTCATTCAGACTTCTGACTTCCAGAACTGTACAATAAATCTGTGGTCATTTGTGACAGTATTCATAGTAAACAAATATAAGAGCCCAAGCTAAGGTCTAGGACTCACCCCAAGCCAGCCTCAGAAACATGATTCATCAGCTCCATAACCACAGGTCTCTCTCCCGTGATCCAAGCATTCCAGATGGTGACACCAGCCAGAATGCCACTCTACCTGTTTGCAAGGACAGATCTACATACAAAAAAGAATCCTCATCTTGGTATGACCAGCACCTCCCCTACTCTAATCACACCAGCACAGGAAGACAGTGAGGACCACAGGAGAAAGCAGAGAGAGCTGAGCCACCTGCCAATGTCTCTGGCTCTAAGCCCTCTGCTGTGCCCACAGAAAGCTCTGCTTCGTCACGGAACCCAGAGTTCCTTAGCTAGAACGTTCTTTTTCATGGGCAGCATTTAAAATGTTGTCACCAAGATTGCCTTCTGAGATCTTTTTTTATGAATAAGCTTGGCTGAACCATTTTTTAAGTGGGTTACATGTATCTTTCTTTAGAGTTGAGCCCATTAAATAAGTAACCTAAACCAGGCATGATGTCACATGGCCTTAATCCCAGCACCAAGGGAGGCTGAAGCAGAATTGCAAGCTCACATCTTGCATGGGCAACTTAATGAGACCCTGTCTCAAAGTTTAAAACTAAATAAATAAAAGGACAAAGGGTGTAGCTCAGTAGTAGAGCATCCTCAGGTTCCATCTCTAGTACTGAAAAAGAAAGTAATATACTTCAAGAACTTAGGCTCACTCAACTAATCACTTAACAAATGTCAACTGACATCATGATTATTGCCATGAGTGCTATTAACATGCTCAGTGCCGTCATGTCCAAGTAGAGAGGGGCAGGGAGTCCTTCCCTCTCTATGGTAACTTCCTTTTTCCACTCTGCTCTTCCTGTCCTGATCTCCAGTGTACAAGTTCTTTGGGGAAGCCTCTTCTCTTGCACACAGTGATAATGGCACAAAGCTCGGTGATAATCACACAAATGTGAGCCCAGGGTCACGGCTGTATGGTCTGTAAGATGCTTTCAATAGTAGCAACACTCTGTGAAGACCAGTGTACAGTGCCTGGCATAGAACAGAAACTAACTTGTATTTTTGCTCGCACATACTCACCCCCTTATGGACCAATGTCCTGTGTTTCCTCAAAATTGAAGCACTGAGGAGGGCACGGTGACACAGGCCTGTAACTCCAGTACTCAGGAGGCTGAGGCAGGAGAATCACTCAGGAACAGCCTGGGCTACATAGTGAGTACAAGGTCAGCCTGAACTACATGGCGAGATCCTGTCTCAAAAGAAGAAGAAGAAGAAGAAGAAGAAGAAGAAGAAGAAGAAGAAGAAGAAGAAGAAGAAGAAGAAGGAGGAGGAGGAGGAGGAGGA
>PVLA01011013.1:0-57282 GCA_004027455.1 Hydrochoerus hydrochaeris | reverse complement strand
CACATTCCTATATGTGGAGAGTATGTTTTATTTTAGGATTCATGTCACTCAATCCGGGTGTTGCATTTTATGTGCATTATTTGGCATTCTCCCCTATACCCACTTCAAACTCACTGGATATAAGAGCAAATGTGAACCACATCCTTGAGCTTTTATGAAGAAGAGAAACTTGCCCCAAGAGGAAAAATATTAACTAAGTTCCTTTGAAACATGAAAATATTGCAGTGAAACATTTATTGAACACTTTGTAAGCAGTCATACAACTGCTGTTCACTAATATGACCTTACTAAAAACATGATGACCAAGTTTATTTGTAGAAGTAAAAGTGAAGAGTGAGGGAGAAACTGATTCTCCAGAGTGAACTTGGGCCAAGTGAAAGAGGACAAGGCAGGATGCAGGCCCACCCGGTAGGAAGCAGGAGGGACGCTGTGCGGAGAGCCACTCCAGGGAGCTCTGTCAAGAAGGTCTCCTAAACGTGGCCTGCCCCATAAACGCTGGTGTGTTTGGGGTGCTTGCCACTCCTTCTGAAGTTAGATTTCAAGTTCTCCCCTTCTGAAAACATGGAAAGAAATGAGCAAAAAGCCAGTGACAATGTATATTTGAAGAAGTAAAAGTGAACAGTGAGTGAGAACTTGGTTTTGCTGAGTGAGCTGGGCTGTGTAAAAGAGGCAACATGAAAGTACACCATGGAAGACACAGAGCGGGCTGTCCTGAGGAAAGCCATGATAGCCAAAATAGGACTGTTTCAGTACCTTAGAAAAGTTAATTCTCAAAACCTTAAGCTGGCCACGGTGGTGCACAGCTGTAATCCATCACTTGGGACATGGAGGTAGGAGAGAGGCAAGTTCACAGCAAGTCTGGACCTCAGTGCAAGAATCCATCTGGTAAAACAAACAAAAATTCAAAAACCAAAATGGCTTGTGCTTCTTTTTAAAGATGATTATAGGAAATGTATGTGGGACAGTTCAGTTATGCCAAGTGAAATACACAACAAGTTAAGTCCAGTAACAGTGTTGAAGGATTCTGTCATCTGGGACTATGGAAGTCTGAGTTTTCAGTGTTCATATTCTTCTTGGGAAGGGGACATAACACCCCTCTGCTTCCTAGTAGATGGCTTTCCATTGTGTGAGGTGCCATAATTCTGACCCTAGTGATTAAGGGGTGGTGGGGTTCAAACTCAGAGTTTTGTATGTGCAAGACAAACATTCTGTCACAGAGATATGTTATTTTTTATTTTAAAGAGAATAAAACAAAAGAGGACAGATCTAAGCAGATCAGAACAGAACAATGTAAGCAACACAGCACTTCACAACAAGACAACTGAATATTAACAGTAGCTATCATAATGTCTCTTTCTAATAGTTGAGCTTAGTTTCACACACAATAATATCAGACATAACAAAATAGAATACAACCACTCAAGAGAACGAAAGTATTACAAGGCATTCTGAACCAAATAACCAAAGATGCAAATGGCTACTATATTATCTCATTTTCCATAAAGTTTTGTTCATACTATCATACATATTAAAATCCAATAAGACACAACATGATAGAACCAATAGTAATAGAATAACAAGAGCATGGTAGGACTTCAGAGCAAGATGATATTAAATCAACGATGGCTGCCATATTGTCTTTTCTTCAAAGTAACTTTTCATACCATCACATATAATAAGATCAAACAAAACAGAATAAAACCATTCCAACCAATGAATGAAACATAAGACTTCAAAGAAATATAATGGTGAACCATGGTTACCATAAAATCTTGTGTACTCTTACCATTTCTTACACTAGGCAGGCTATACAGTATTTATACATGTGAGTTTGATTTATTTCACTTATGAATATGGATTCAAGTTGCATCCACTTAGTTAGGAGATAAACCCATTTTCAGGAAGATTTCATAGCCCTACAATCCAGACACAGATCCAATGAATATCTGTATCTGTTTTCAAGACAATTTCATCCTATTTAGCTTTTCCTACAGGTGATGCAAACCATGTTCTTTTCTTTTAGACAGTGGCATCAAAGGTGGAGGTAGGAACATTGGCACAGCTATTTTCCGTTCAGTTGTGGGAAACCACTCAAAGTTCATCAAACCTCAGGGGCTTCCATGGGTGCCTAAGGATGTGACCCTGCTTACTTAGCACAAGCACACAGTTATCCATCCATGACTCACTAGCAAACAAGCATACATGCACCAATGAGGCTTGCCTGTAAGAATGTAAAATGATGATAATAACCTGCACAAAAATTGTACAGTGAACACACATGAAGTTCTGCTCCATGCTGCCTGCTGATTTTGCTGATGTCTTACACGTGTGGCCTGGGAACTTCACCTGTGAATATCACCCTTGGGTCCCCTTTGTGGGCTGACAATAGAATGCCCAAACATAACTCTTCAGAAAAATTTGTTGCACTGACAGAAGCAAATGACAGTCAGAGAAAAAATTCTACAACTGCCAATTGATCCCTACAAAGCATTCCACCATGGTCAGTATCACTCAACAAAGTCTCATGAGCATTTTCCCAGTGTTCAGCAATACTAGTTTCACTTGATCATCAGACAAAAATCCATTCACTGGTTTTAAGATATGAAAACTTGCATCATACTTGGCCTTACCATCAGACTTTACAGCCCATGCAAACTCATCTACAGAAACTCCACTGCTTAGAAAAGGACTAGTAGACCTTTTATGGTAACTCAGTAGAGGAACAGCCAGGATGTGGCTTCTCAGGGAAACTTCCAAACCATTTTGGGCACATGCCACAAGACACAAAGTAACACAGAATTCTTGCTCGCGATGCCTTTGCCACCTGGCTGCTAAATTCCAAATCATTCCAAGAAGTTAGTCTGGAAGGTCTGCTTTTCTTCAAGAAAGCAATAGTATCTGAAACCAACACCCTACCAGACTCATGCTTGATAACTGTGTCAGGGAGGTCTGGGATGCCACGGCCATGGAGTTTCCATCATGCGGGGGAGGGAAGACTTTTTTTTCTATTTCTTTTCCTTTTTGATACAGGGCCCTGCTAAATCGATAAGTAGGCCAGGCTGGGCTCAAACTTGCCATCTACCTGCCTCCCAGAGAGCTGTGATTTAAAACATGCACTTTCATTCCTTCTCCCTGTTTCTACTTTTTCTCTCTCTTTTAAAATGTAACCTGTATCATTTTTCACCATTGAAAACACACATAACATATACTATTACAAAACTTTAGGCAATGTTACTTTCTGCAATCTGAAAGGTCACACCTGTCATTGCTATCAGTGTGAAATACCTACCAGAGGAGCTTATATCACAAATCAACTAGATGAACCCATACACTGTCATGATGACATACATAGCATTCAGTGAGATTAAACCAATGTCCCATTCAGTGAATCAGATAGAGCCCCAGGTGTCTGCAAGGGGGCCCTGCCAAGGACTTTCTCCTTTCAACACTGGGGCTCTGAGTTTCCTGTTCCAAAGATAAGGCCTGGCTCCATCTACAGACCCAAAGAAGTTGGATGCTGTGCATCCAGTGTTTCTAGACTTTCTCCTACCTTGACAGGATTCTGCCTGCCCTTGGGATTGTGAAACTGAGACTTAGACCCAGGGCAGGCAGTAACTCTCCTTTGGACTGAAAACAAAGCCAACAAAAGAAATAAACCTCATCCAAATTCTAGGATAATCAGAAATCACCTGGTGTATAAAAATACAAGTCCCAAATAGTTACTGCCAGGGTTGTGTGCAGTACAAATCATAAACTTAAATTGACAAGATGAAAAAGTTGAGCACATGTTTCAGTTCTTTATCCAACACTGGCACTTAGCCACAGAGATCAGGTCAAAAATCCTGTGTTGCACCAGGACCCTGGCTAGTCTAGATGCAGGAGGAGTGTCCTGAACTGGGGTGAGATAGTTCTCCATAGTTCTGTGACTGTGTAGGCCAGAGATGCCTCGACCTGATGGAGAGGGTCCTGGCAGGAGATAAATGCTTCCATTAAACAATCTTTCTGTGCAGAGGTATTACTCTTCTTCTTTTCAGATATTGTTGTTGCTCCAGCTTGGAGCAATGCTTTAAACCCTTGGCTCTTTGCTTCCTCTGGGACAGGGTTTCCCCTCTCCCCCCAGGATGGTAGGATTCTGCCTAAGTTCTCTAAACTTTTTGATTAGAGAACCAAGAGAAGGGACACTCAGGGGAGTGTCCTCCCTCGGTGACCAGGGGAGAAGATATTTGTAGGGGAAGACAGAGCTTCTAAGCCATTTAGTTCCTGCAGAAATATATGGGAGAAAAGGATGGCCACGGATTGTTAGCCTAATGGTAGGGAATGCTATTTTATTTTGAATGTTACATTCTCTAGCAGAAAAACATACAAGAGTGATGACCTCACTGTGAAACTTGTTTAAACTCACGCTCAAAGGAGACCAACCTGCTAGAAATGGCTAATCAGAGGGGAGGAAGGCTAGATTAAAGGCACAGAGGCAGAGATAGCTTAGAATGAGGGGGCCAAGGACCTCGTGCCTCTAGTGAACAAAGAGCCCTGAGCATCTGGCTCACCTTGCATTTATTCACTTAGAAAAGGGAGCAAGCAATTTGTTGAACAGAAGATTCATCTGTGTTGCGTTCTCAGTAGAAAGTACACAGGTAAGCATCCAGATCTCAGCTCTGTTGACTCTTCTGTGGATCTTGCAATGTGCCAGGATGAGAGCACATTGCCAAAGCAGGAAAAGCTTGATGTTTTTCTCTTTTGTTCTCACAGAGAAGATCAATTAGGCCTTGATCCTCCTTACTTGTAGAAGGCTACCTGGGTGGGTCTTCTGGAATGCAGAACAATCACTTCCCCAATAGTTAAATATCTCCATGTACTGGCATGTACAGAGCTGCTTAAACTATTTTCTTTTCCCTTCACTTGGCTCTAAGCAATGCAAATAAAGCTTGCTGTGGTACTGATATGTAATGCTTGAAGACAGCTGACAGTTTCCTGTTTTCTCACATCCAGTTCCCTATAAACAGGTGAGCACAGCAGAATGGCACAGCCACAGAGCTCCAGGAATGTCAACTGGGATTCAGACTCAGATAAGAGGCTATGGCTTCCTGGGGCACAAACATTTGCATATCAGAATGTGTAGCAACAGTCTCCTAAATCATGCAAATGCTTCTTCACTTGAGTTATGCAGATTGGCCTCTCTGTAAAGCTTTCTCCCTGCATTTTGCAGAGGTACTTTCTCATCATCTGGCCAGTTCAGCTCACATTACTCATGTAATTCCTACTGTTCTCAGGATCACTCATCCTGGAGCCAATCCCTTCGTGAGACAATAAATTCTGACTGAGGCCTTGAGTCAAGGCCTCTGTTCCATGAATCCTCACCTGGACCGGGCTCATATGCATTAGTGTGTCTTAGTGTGTTTATTCTTTCTGTGGGTTGTATTGGAGATTGAAATTAGCTCACGGGAATTTGAATAACGTTTCATGGAATTGCAAAAATAAACTTTCCAGACTGCCAGGAGGAAGGGAAAAGGGATTACCATACGGGGAGTGCAATTCTTAGCTAGTGTCTCACATCTCTCTCTCTCTCTCTCTTTTTTTTTTTTTTCTAACAGCAGAAGTTGAGACAAAGTGAAGGGAAGTTGCACCTGTTTCATCTGGCTTTTCTCTTGAGGTTGCAGAGTATCAATAAAAGAATGAGACAAATAATGAAGAACCGCTTCACTCTATATACATGCCAAGAGGAGACTTTTTCTAACCCCAAGGATTAAGTTGATCCAAAACCTGTACAATTTAAACCCATTCATATTCTTATGAAAATGATGAGTTTGTTGGGGCATAGAAAAAACTGTCCTTTGGTAAATTTTCTATATCAAATGTAAAGATCATGTGTAGGGCTCCTTCTAGGTGCCTTCTTATAGCCTTGTTATAGAGTTTGTGGATTCCTTATCCTTTTAAGTGATAACACAGAAATTAGTACTATTGAAATGACTGCAGAGACCATGGTGTAGTTGCAAACTATCTGATCTCCCAGCTGCATCACAGGAGACTCTAGGATGCTAACTGTAGACTGCAACTTGGCACCAATTGATCACTGTGATCTGCAATCTATATCCCTTGGGCAGTCTAATTATTGATAAAATGTGCCTGTTTTATATTATTAGTCAAAGCAGTAGAGGCAACAGTAACACTAGATATTAGTACTACCAGGAAAGTAATGCTTGCTCCTCACAGCCTAAGCATCAGTTTACTACAATCTATCATGTAGATTAATGGATAACACAAAGAGCAGGGGTATCAGTTAACAGGGATCCATAACCCAGACATGCCTCATAAGGCTTCAGCAAGTTGCGTATGTCTGAGTGTGGACTTGTTCCTAACAGCCTATTTTCACTAATCTTAGGATGTCCTGTTGCTCAGTTCTGTCATACTTATTCAGCTGATAACTCTTCAAGATTAATCTGCAAATTTGAACACTGTTCAGCAGAAAGGCAGGGCCTAGTCCGGAGTTTGATGTCTATAGGAGCCAAGTGTAAAGCTCCCAGCAATGATTCTATCAAGCCCAACATGAAAGGCCCTTGAACCTCATTATTCAAAACACTGGATCTTAATTCTTTATGCCACTTACACTCCAAAGGAGTGTCCTGTGAATAGTGTCCTGTGGATTCATAGGGCCAGGACAAATGGTACTGGGAAATGCACACATCTCAAGGGGCTCACCATAGAATGCTGCCTGCTTGACCAATGTTTTATAAGGAGACACTACTTCTCAGTGCCCACAGGTCAAAGGGAAGGGGGAAGGGGTGGCAAAGTGGAGGCAACCAGGGCTCTTCACCCTCACTTCTGTCTCCTCCCAAGAGTGCACTAGGGTGTGGGATGTCTTACTTTAGCTCAAGCAAAATGACCGCATGGACAAAGATGCATGTGGGGAACATTTCAGGGGATATAACAGAGGCCTGACCATGAGCAGCTCCAAACCTTTGCCCCCTCAATCCCAACTTTCTACATGAAGCGAGCCAGCCTGAGGAAACCAAAGGTTATGCCTGATAAATCCTGTAACACATGAGAGAGCAACTGCATAGTAAGATGAGCACTAGACTGGGGCAACAGAATGCCCAGTGAATGGACAGAGCACTGCTCTTCAGTCCTTGAATTCTGCCCTGTAACTCTGCCTTAGAAAAAGATTTCCTCGCACACTCACTTTCATTTCCTTAGCCAGCCAGTGTGTCTCGGAGCGGAACTCCCCATCACTGCCTCACCACTCCTTCCTCTCAGCCAGACTCGGTTCTGGCAGCACATGCAGGACACCAGCCTGCTAGGAATGGCTAAGCAGAGTGGGAGCAATTAGGCTAATGGAAGCTGCATCTGCATCGTGTTATCTATAGTGTGTACCCAGGTAAACATCCAGATTTCAGCTATCGAGACACTTCTCTGGAACTTGCAGTACCTCAAATTCACAGTAATTCTCCTGCTTTACTCTTCTGAATGTTTGGGTTAGAAGCGTGCCCACCATGTCTGGACTTCACCCTTTGTTATAAAACCTAAGGACCTTTTCTCATTTTGAACTATATGCCTTGTCTATCTTAAACAGAAATATAAGAAAGAAACTTCCCTAAAATTATATTTTCTCAAAGCAATAAACATGTGTATGGAAGCACTCAAACTGACTCAAAACTGGGACATGTAAGCACACTTCTGGACTGGCTTGAGGACACAAGTCTGTTGTCAGTGCAGGTACCTAGCAGGGGACAATTATATAACCATAAGTTTTTAAAAAAATTTTATTTGAAGAGGGGGAAGCAAAACAGAAAAAAAGGGTAGAAACAATACAGAATTTCAAAAAAAATAAAAAGTAAGAAAGCACAATATGATATATTACATATTGTCTTCTTGGGTATAGTTGTTGCAGTTACAAAATTAAAGTATACAAAGTGGACATTCAAACAGTAAGGCTGCAAACAGTTCTATTCACCAATCCAACAAAAACTTAGTAACATGGTTATCAATCCTACACACTTAAGGTTACATACAGTTATCTCTTTTAGAGCACTTTCTTCTCCTCCTCTTGCTTTTTTTAAAAAAATTGTTTTATTTAAAGAAAAAATTTTGAAATGGAAAGAGGGTAGAAACAATACAAAATCTCAAAAACAAAACAAAACAAAATAGTAACCATTAAAAATCACTAGTTGATAATTATATACTTTCCTCTTAGATGCAGTTGTTCAAGTTACAAAACTAAAGTCCACAAAGTGGACATCCAAACAGTGAGACTGCAGTCAGTTTTGCTCATCCATCCAACTAAAACTTTAGCAACATGGTTATTAATTCCACACACTGAAACATACATGCAGTTATATCCTTTAGAATATTCTCTTTTCCTTTACAATAACTATAATCCATTCTCATAAACTACTTAGAAGTTCTACACATGTATAAGTCTCTACACATATACCTAGCCTTTCTGTATTAGAGGGAGAAATAAATCAAAATAAGTCAGCAGTACAAATTCCTAGAGAAACACGAAATGAAAAGAATATACAAAAACACAACATTAGGTGATCTACGGTAGTCACTATGATGTCTCTAGTTATTGTCAATAAAATTGTCTATATCATCAAATATAATACAAACTTAGCATTGCTTTACATTATTAATAAAATCTAAACATTGGAGACATTATAGGACTTCAGAGGTAGTTAACAATCAAACCAGAATGGGTATCCTATTGAATCCTGTCATCTTCAGAGTAGTTGCCCCTACTCTCAGACTCGACACTCTCAAGAATACCAGATTCAAATAAAATCAGTCAAGATAAAACAGTGATATAACCAATTTTCTCTGTCTTATCTCTGCCATGCTATTTTTCTGTTGTTATTTGTTTACTTTTCTCCTTCATTCCACTCTCTGACCCTTTCTTTGAGGCCTTTCTGCCATTATTCCTGGAACCCTGGTGATTTTCTTCTCTCTCTCTAGAATGTCCTTCAGTATTCTTTGCAGGGTTGGATTGGTGATCACAAACTTCCCCAGTTCCTCTTTGTGGTGAAAATATCTTGTCTCTCCATTAATTTTGAGAGACAGTTTTGCAGGGTACATCATTCTGAGTTGGAGGTTATTTTCTTTCAGGGCTGGGAATATTTCACTCCAAGCTTTTCTTGATTTGATGGTTTGCATTGAGAAGTCTGCTGTGATTTGGATGAGTTTTCCTTTATAGGTAACCTGTTTCTTTTCTCTGACTGCTTTTAATATTCTGTTCTTGTGATGGATTTCTGGGATCCTGATTATATGTCTGGGTGTAGATCTGTTTGGGTTGTAGCTGGCTGGAGGTCTATATGCCTCATTTATCTGAACTTCACTTCCATTACCTATGTTTGGGAAGTTTTCCTTAATTATTTCTGTGAATAGACTTTTTATTTCATTTGTATTTGTTGCTGAATCTTCATTCACATATTTGATTCTTAGGTTATAAATCCTCTTGTCATCTTCTAGCCTTTGTATCGTTGCTTCCTGGTTCCTTGTTATTTTTAAGAGATCCTTCCTTTCATGATCATACTTTGCGAATCTATCTTCAAGTTTTGAAAGTTTGTCTTTAGTTTCTGTTAAAAAGTTTTTCCAGGTTTCAATGGAGTTTTTAATTTCCTGATATTCTCTTTGGATCTGTTTCATATATTCTAGGTTTTGTTTATATTCTTCATCAAAGGCTTCTCTCCTTTCTCTGGGTTCCTCTATTCTTTCATTTGTGTCTACTTGAGGATTACCCAGGACTTCTTTTATTAGTCTTCTTATATCTTGCTCCACCTGAGTTAGAATTTCAGATTTAAATTTGACGATGAGGTCACGGATGTATTTCTTTATTTCCGATGAGGTTGTCTCTGACATTACAGGTTTGCCGCTCTCAACCTCCTCTGTATTTACCTATGTTGAACTCACTTTCCCTGTTTCCACAGTTGGGGACCTTTTGCTCTTTCTCTGTCTTGTCATGTTTTCAGCCCCCTTCAGGCAGGCGGGTGGTGGAGGTCTCTGGGCCTTTCCTTTTGCTTACAGTTTTTCTGCAGCACACTTGCTAGGGAAGTACCGCCCCTCAGTCTGCAGTGGATCTGTGAGTTGCAGGCTGAAAGCTGGCTCCTCCCCCTATGCCAGTCAACCATTTTATGCTTGAACAGGTTTGTGTGTTCCCTGGGGATGCCACTGGCCCAGGAAAACCTCACCACTGGCCCAGGAAAGCCTCATCCCTGGCTATTGGGTTTCAACCAGGGGCGTGGCCCAGCCCAAGCAGATCTCACCAATCTGCTTTGGACTAGGAGTCATCAGCAGATGCTCCCTAGGGCCCCAATTCAAGCTGGCCCTGACCAACTCCAAAATGTCGCCCAGCCAGTCCTCCCAGTTTGGGGATGCCAGTTCCACTCACTTACCAAAGTTTGCACAGCTCGACTGGCTGTTTCCACTCCATGTCTCAGGGCCTCCCCCAGCCGAGGGTCTGGAGCTCACCAACCCCTGCTCTCTGCAGGGCCACGATCTCAGCTGGATCATGAGTCACCTGAATTTAAGACTTGCCAGTACAGTGATCAGGGCTTGCCCAGTTCCAGCCCTCTGTCCATGCTTTTTTTTCTTCTTTCATTTTTTTTTTCTTTTTCTTTTTCCTCAGTTTCTTCCTGGGTCATGAGAATTCCTCTCCTTTTGTTTGGCTTTCTCCATTTTGCCAGATTCCAGCATCTGAGTTATTTTTATTTTTTTTTTCCTCAGAGAAGCTCTCTTACAGTGGTGCCACTCAGTCGGCCATCTTGCAATCTCCTCTAACCATAGCTTAACAGTGGGAAAATATGCATGCTCCAGTGAGGCCAGAAGGCAGACTATAAGCAGGTGATATCAACATGAATAAGAAACACACAATGTTAGGGAAGGGAAAGGGGAAAGGAAAGAAAGGAAAAGGAAAAATGAGAAAAGAAACACAAAATGGAAACAAAGCTTTGTAAATCAGGAGGGGAAGAGGGGTCAAAGGAGGGGTGATGTATGGGCAGGAAAAATGTATATGACATACAAGGACCAATTCCATATGATGAATGTCATTGTATATACCTGCATTGTACCAAAAACCTTAATTAAACTGAAAATGAAAAAGAAACTAACAAGGTAAAACTTTACTCTGAAATGAGAAGAAGGAAAATGGGTTGTATGACATTATTTAGGTAGAAACATTCATATGATTTTTATCTTTACAAAATAGCAAGTGGATCAAGATATTGATGAAAGGAAGAAGAAAGGGAAAGGGAATGAAAAAAATTCTGATGTGTTATGTTCATGTATCATCTTCTCACGAGGAATGTAAATATTATCTACTATAACCATGTACTAAGGAAGAAACCAATCTGAAAAAAAACAGTAACAACTAAACCCAAACAACCAAGAAAAGAAATATACAACAAAGATGCAAGTGGCTCTTGTGCTCTGCTCTGCTCCAGGCTGCCTGCTGTTTGTGCTGATGTCTTCCACATTTGCATTCTGAAACCTTGAAACCTCAGCCAGGAAAGTCTTCCTTGGGCTCCAGAGTGGGCCACAACTACTGTAGTCCACAGAATATTGAGGTGAGCATTCCCATGGTGCTGTGAAAACAGCACCTGAAGGCAAGGGAGAGCTCCAGGAAATGTCTGGTAAGTGACCCCTGGCCTTGCCATGATTACCTGTGGCCACCTTCTTGGTAGTTTGGAAGTCCGTGGAGGACTGGGATACACTCCATTTGGAGCCTAGAGATGCTTTGCAAACCTTACAAGTGACATCCAACCTCTCACCATGAGATGGCGGGGGAGTAGCTTGGCTGTTTTGGTACTCTTCTGCCAGGAAATCAAGAGGCAGATGTTCTTGTTCAGCATGTCAGCGAGCGGCAGTGTATGGAGGAGGACCTTGAGCAATGGCTGGCTGCTGAGGAGCTCATGTTTTGAGGAGTGGGAAGCACTGTCTTCAGAAATGAAGAAAATGATCCCAGTGACTCAGTCAGTTGGTGCATTCTGGTCAGTGACACTCCTTCTAGCCCCCTTTACAGGTCACCTGATCCTCAAGGCTCTGGATGTCTTGGCCAGGCTGGAGGCAGGTGTGTGAAAGTGAAGTGCCAAAGTAAAGTCAGTTCTGTGAAAACTGTACCAGCCAAGGACAAAATGAAAGTGGTCTCAGGGGGAGTGCAGCTTCTGCACAGGGACAGGCTATGACATTGGCATCAGTTCTCGATGGACCTGCTGGATGACGGCCTAGTCATGTGTAAGTTAGATGGTGTTATGCTGTGTGTCTAAATGACTCTCCCCCAACCACCACCCCCAGAGCCTCATGTGTTTATACGTAGGCCTTTTCTTGTAGGTGGCTGAGTCTTGTGGGTGACTGATTGAGGGTGCGACTGGGGTAAAGTGTCCTGGAGTAAGGGTGAGAGATTTCTGGATCAGCCCACTCATTGCATTGGCTCTGCGCTAATCCCAGCAGCCTGGATAAAGCAGGCTGGATAAAGTATAAAGGGGGCAGAAAGACATTGGTAGCTTCAGGTATTGATTTTGATGTCTTCTGCTGCCTTGAACTTTAGCTTCTCTGCCATGTTCCACCTTGCTTTGGAGCCAGACAACCTTGAACTGAAACTGTTACAAACTGTGAGCTAAAAAACTTCCCCGTTACCATTGCGTGTAAGGTATTTTTGTCTCAGCAACAAGAATAGTACCTAAGAATTTGTAGTATAAAAGTGCAGTTTCTGCTGTGACTGGATGGGATCATGGGGTTCAGGAGCTTTGGGGACTGGCTTTTATGGGAAAAGACTGAGATGTTTGGAGATACCTGCTGAAAAGGTAGAGCTGAAATGCTTAAGACTGTAGTGTATGGGAGATTCTGGTCAGTTGATCAGAAAGCTGGTAAAGTCCAGACTCAGGAGGTTCCTGCTGGCAGATGGACAGCACTGGCTGTAGGACTCTAGGTGATGCACATTATAGCCTGACAGAAGGATTTTCTGCCTTTTTCTCATGTGCAGAGACTTTGCCTGAGACTGAGATTAAGGGCAGCTGATTAAATCATCTTGGAGAAGAAATTTGAAGGCTGTCTAATGTGGAGGATGTGGTGTGGCTGGAGTTGTGAGCTTTTATCCAGATGTACATTGAGAATCAAGAAGAAAGAGTAAAAGTGCATGATTCAAAACTGTTATGAGCCTGTGTAGAAAGGAAGCTCCCATGGAGCTGTGGTCTGCAAATAAAAGCAGGCCCATGTGACTTTGGGTATGGGGTCCTTGCCACCACACCCATATGATGTGTTCCACCAGTTGCTGAACACATATTGGGGGTCGATACTGACTGGTGCTCAGCTGAGCACCACACAGGGAAAGTTCAGGTTGTGAGTTCTTGTGGGGAAAACCATAGGCCTAAAGGCACCCACAGCATGCACTGCTGGCCTTCCTGTAGGCTACAGGATTGTGTACGTGAAGCAGTATGGGCCACCTGGAGGCCATTTCCACAGACCATGTTGAAATCAGAAGATGCAGGGTTGATATGCCCTGCATAGAGCCCTTTCAAGTCCTTGATATCTTCTTTGTAGAAGTAAAATGGGACATGGAGAATGAATGACTGTGGATTCCCAGGAACTAAATAAAGTGACTTGTGCCCTGCATATGGTGGTGCCTGGCATCGCAAACTGGATGGAGCATCTCACTCTGATGCTTGGTTGATACCAGTATGCTGTGGATTTGGCCAATGCGGTTTCCATTGCTTTTGTACCTGACTCTCAAGATGCCTTAACCTGGGAGGCATAAGCTTGAGACAGTTGTACCTAAACACATAGACCTTGAGACCATATTATAAATGAGCAACAACTGACACACATGTTTGCTGCATTGTTTCTCTGGTATGAGAAAACAAAAGGGTAAGTAAACACCAAAGTGTGCAATAGATATTGGGAGATGGGAAGGAAATGTTCAAATGAGAATGGAAACAAGGAGGGAAAAGTGCAAGAGGGAAGAAGGTATTTGGGGAAAAAAGAGACTAGAAGGTAAAAATGGAAACAGCTTTGTAACATTAGGAGAGGGTCAAAGGGAGATAGAGAAATGGGAAAAAATAATGAACCAGCAACGTAATGTACGAGTACACATTTCCTATGTTGAATGCTATCATTTGGTCCACCTGAAGTGTACCAGCAATAGCTTTGCTTCCAAAAAGTTAAATAAATAGGAGAAATTCAGATGGTAATTTTGGGTAATATGGTTGGCTAGATAGAGTGTGGGGTCAGAGTAAAATTCGTAGATAGTTTCTATTGTGGCTAGAAAGGTAAAATATTGCCACTCAGATTAGAGGTGCTGCCTAATGGTAGAGTGTGCATAGCCTGTGTGAGGTCCTGGGGTCCATCTCCAGCACCAAAATAAACAGATAAATAATACGAATACTTCCACCGTGTGGTGCGGTGCGTGCCTGTGGTGCTCGCACTCAGGAAGGTGCTGAGTCAGGATCATTGTCTGAGTCTGGAAGTACAAAGCCTGCCTGAGCAACCTAGGGAGATCCTCTCTCTAAAGAAAAGATGGAGGAGCAGGACAAGGAGGAGGAGAAAACGGAGGAGGACTGAAGGGGAGAGGGAGAGGAACAAAAGAGTAGACAGTCAAATAGCCTTGAAGCTTTTCCTTCGGTGATACAGTGGCCTCTGTACTCCTTGCTTGCCTAGTAGATCCAGGCTCTGTATGAAGCAGGAGGATCTGCAGGTCAGACAGCTCCAACTCAGGAATGCATATGATTCTTTCAATGAACTTAGAATCTGAGAGTCCTGTGACAGCCCAGACAATGAAGGCGGGAATGCTTCCTACAGAGTTTCCATCAGAGTAGTCCCCTCACCTAGGTGCAGTTTAAACTTCACCTTCAGTTTTGCCTAGAAATGCAGCAGTTTATTGGTGGAGTTGCAGCTCACTTATAGAGCATTGTCTAACATTCTGAACTCCTTGGTATGATCCTTAGTGCACACACACATGTGAACACACACACACACACACAATCACAACTCACCAACTCACTAGTTAAAGATGGAGAGTTACATTTTTAGTTAGAAAGAAGTAACTGGGACATGTGTGCCGTATTTCTCCACAGAAGGAGAAGCCAGCGATCCAGAGAATCTTGGGAGAACCCTGCAGTTTCTGCAAGCCTACTGTCTTCTCTGGAGTGTTTTGTGAAGACAATGGGTCTTACATATATGTATATCCCTCTGTCTGGGACATGGCTATATTTTTGCCCTCTGATTTTCCTTTTCTGCCTGTCGCCACAACTCAGAAAACTCAAAGGAAAGCATTTTTGTAAGCTGATTTGCTATTATCATTGTTTATTAAGATATCCATGATCAGAAGTGTGAGGATGGAGCCGCCCTTGCCGGAAAAGTACTTGACATATTGTCAGCCCCCTGAAGGGGAGGGGAGGGAGATTTTCATGGATGAGGAGCCCAGGTTAAAGAATGCATGTGTGCCAACCATCAGTAGCAACAGGTAGCATGGAGCAGAGCAGAGTGCAAGAGCCACCTGGGTCTTTATTATAAATTTTTAAAAAATGTTACCACTTATTTTCATTCCTCCTGATGGCCTGAGCAAAGCATGAATTGTCCATTGCAAGATCATGGTTATATAATTATGCCCCATAGTGCATCTGTGCCCACAGTGGGGTCATGTCCTCATTGCTGTCCAGAGGCGTTCTCACACGCCCTGAGTTTTGACTTGATCTAAGTGGTTCCCCACATCCCACCTCCTCAAAGGTCAGGGGAGAGTTCTTTCTTGCCAGAGGCCCATAAATCTGCCCACAACGATGATAACAATACAAGGAACCAGAGAGCACTACCAAGCTCATGCCACCATAGAATGGCTTATGGATTTCTGGTGCCAGGTGGCTCCCAAGGATTCCAACCACTGGGAAAGGCAGTCTTGCTGCAGGGCCTGGATGACATCCATCATTTGCCAGCATTGGGCAGAGTGCACACTGAAGCCTGTAGATTATTTGTCTGATATGAATATTTTAGCAATATTATGAATCAAGTCCATTTTCATAGGTTCCATTTGATTTACTCATGATTAGTTAAGTGAATGTAATCCATACATTAGCTTTAAGTATACAGATATTTTATTTATTTGTATGGTTTATTCCAAAGTATGATATAAATTTCTTAGTTTTTCTTTTTAACTGTTCATTTTTATTTTTATTTTATTTTTTGTGGAAAAAGTAAAACAACATTTCATAGCAAAATAAGAGGAGAATAGCAATCGTTAATACATTGGGTGTTACTATCTTTAAAGTAGTCAATCAGTGCATAAGACAAGACTTTAAAATTTTCTCCAAATGATATTAGCACAATCCTTTCCTTTCAATCAACTAAGAGGATCTAGTAAAATAACTATCTTGTAATTTTTTTCCTTTTCCCTTTCGCTCATTTCCCCTTACCCTCATTCTAGTTCCTTTTCCCTTTTGAACAATCACTTCCCATCTGACAAAATCTATTGTGCACTTTGGACCTTATTTACTGTTTCAGTTTCTCACACCAGGGAGACAATATGATACTTATGCAAATGAGTATGAATTATTTCACTTACAATTATGCTCTCAAGTTGCATCTATTTACCTATAAAAAAATCCAGTTTATTCTTCTTTATGGCTGAGTAATATTCCATTGCATAAAAAGACCTCAACTTATAGGCATTTGTGTTGCTTCCAACATTTAACTCTTATGAGTTGTGCTGCTATCAATATGACTACACATGTATTGCTATGGTATGATTTTAATTTTTCTGGGAAGATACCCAGAAGGAGAGTAGCTGGGTCAAGTGGGACCTCTAATCCTAGTTTTTTGAGGAATCTCCACACTGACTTCCACAGTGGTTGTACCAGTCTATACTCTCACCAATAGTGGAAATGGCCTTTTTCTGCACAACCCATCCAGTATATGTTACTGGTTGACTTCTTGATCATAGCTGTTCTTTCTGGAGTGAGATGAAATGTCAGTGTTCTTTTAATTTGTTCTTTTTCAATGACCAATTGTAGTGAACATGGTTTCATGTATTTATCCGCCATTTCAATTTCTGCATCTAAGAAGTGTCTATTCATTTCAGATGCCCAGTTTAGACAGTCTTTGAATTTGGGGGTGGAGCCTGATATTTTTCCAGTGTCTTTTTGCTGGGACTGGTGACCAAAGTCACCACCTATCACTTGCCAGACAGGCATTTGTGCCACTGAGCTAAAACCTCGGTCCGGTCCTCAATTCTTTATTTGTTTTAGATATAGTCCTTTATCTGAGTGACAGCCGGATGTAATACCTTCTCCCTCTGTTTGTTTTCTTTTGACTCTGCAAGTGGTTTGTCTTGCTGTGCAAAAGCTTTTAAATTAGATGAGAGCCCATTAGTTTAATCTCTGTAGTTTTTCCTGTGCAGTCTGTGTTTTCTTCATGAAGTCTCTGCCTATACTTAAGTCTTCAAGATTTCTAACTATTTTCACTTCCAGCAGATTCACTGTTTCTATTTTAATATTTAGATCTTTTATCCATTTTTACATGAGTTTAGTACATGGTGAGAGGCACAGGTCTAGTTTTAGTCTTTGGCCTTTGGAAAGCTAGTTTTTCCATCACCGGTAATTAAAGAGACTCTCTATCTTCCAGAACATGTTTGGCCTCTTTGTCAAAGACCAATTGGCTGAGTGTGTTTGGAGTTGTCTTCAGGTTCTCTCTCGCCCCACTGATCCTTACATCTGCTTTTTTGCCAATACCACATTGACTTTATCACAGTAGATTTGTAGTATCATTGGAGTCAGAGATTGTGATGCCCCCTGACTTACATTTGTTGTCCAGAATTGCTTTAGCAACTCTAAGTCTCTTTTAGTTCTAAATGAAGTTTAAAAATTATTTCTTCTAATTCTGTGAGGTGTGCTAATTGTGTTTTGATTGGGATTGCAATCAACCTGTACAGCAATTTTAGGAGTCTGGCCATTTTCACTGTGTTGTCTCTTCCTACCTATGACCAAGGGCTGTCTTTCAATTTTCTGATGTGCTCTTTGCTCTCCTTTTCCAAAGCACTGTAATTTTCAATATACAGATCTTCTACTTCCTTTGTTAGATTGATTCCTGAGCATTTCATGTTTCTGATGCTATTGTGGAAGGTGTGATTTCTCTTATTTCTCTCTCTGTGAGTTTGTTGTTTGTGTAGAGGAATGGTATTGATAGTTCAGTGTTGACCTTGTGTATAGCTACAACACAAACCTTGAGCATTCAATCTAGAAGTCTTTTGGTGGCATTTTTGGTGCCTTCTATGTAGAGCATCATGTCATGTCTGCTAATAATGATCATTTAACTTCTTTTCTATTATATTCTCTCTCTCTCTCTCTCTCTCTCTCTCTCTCTCTCTCTCTCTCTCCCCCATGTGTCTTTCTTGTCTAATTAGTGAGGCTGTTATTTCCAGAAATATATTAATATATTGAATAAGACTGGGGACAGTGAATACCCTTGTGTGGTCCTTTTTTTGGAGTGAAAGCTTTCACTTTTGTCCACTTAGTATGATGTTGGGTGTTGGTTTTCATAGAAGGCTTTTCTCAGATTGACAGAAAGAGGATGGATTCCAATGTTCTATAGGTTTTCTTTTGAACATGAATGGGCACTGGACTTTGTCAAATGCTTTTCCTGCATCTATTGAAATGATCATTTTGTTTTAGTCCTGAGATCTGTGAATATGGTGTATTACATTTATTGATTTGCGTATATTAAGCCATTCCCGCATCCCAGAAATGAATTCTGCTTTGTCATCATGTGTAATATTCTTGATGATTTGCTGCATTATGTTTGCCAGAATGTTATTGACACTTTTTTGCATGAATACTCTTTATGGAGATTGGCTTGTAGTTCTCTTGTTTAGTTGGTTTCTTGTCTGGTATTTTTTAAGAGGACAATGCTTGATTTCAGAAATCATTTTGGGAGTATTGCTTCTTCCTCAGTTTCAATAAAGAGTTTGAGAAGAGTGATATTTGGTCTTCTCTTAATTCCTTGTAGAATCCAGCAACGAGTCAGTGCCTGAGCTTTTGTTTGATGGCATGTTTTAAATTATGTCTTCAATTTCATACACCAATATTGGCTTATCTAGAATATCTGCATCTCCTTGGTGCAGCATTGGAAATTCCTGTATTCAGATATCTGTCCCTTTCTTGTGTGTTTTACATCTTACTAGAGGATGGGTTCTCAGAATAGGTATAGATGGTCTCTTGGATTCCTGCAGGAGCTGTTGCTATCTATGTTTTTCATTCCTACTTTGATGGATGTGGGTCTTTTGTTTCATTTTTGTTAAATAAGATCGGCTAAAGGTTTGTCAATATTTAATGTTTAATGTTTCAAAAAAGAACCAAAACTTTCTGATTCATTGATTCTTTGCTTGGTCTCATTGCACTGACTTTTGTTCTCATACTTCTAATTGCCTAACTCATGAGAGTTTTAGGCTTGAGTCATGCTTGTTTTTCTAGAAGCTTGAGGTTCAACATTAGTTTACTTATTTGACCTCAATCTATTTGTCTGATCCAGGAACTCAACACCGTGAATTTCCCTTGTGGGACTATTTTCATTGTATCCTGTAAGTTCTGGTATGCTGTGTTAGTACTACCATTCTATCCTTTGACTTTCACTCTATGAATTTCTTTTTGAATCCAATGTGTCTCTTGTATGTATCATGTTGTTGAAACTTGCTTCCTTTTTTCAGAGAGGGGAGAGGTGTTTTAAAACAGCATTAGGCCCCCGCCTAGAGGGGAGCCAGGCTTGTGTTGCGAGGGGAATTCCAGCTCATCTGCGCTGGCTTGGGTAGAGTTTGGGACATCACTCCCGGTGCTTGGGTGCCCATGTAGCCCCCTAGGACACTGGACTAGCCTGGAGAGATTTTGTGGGCTTGAGTGGGCCATGCCCAGTGATCTTTGTTCAACCAGGGGACAAGCCTCATGCTGAGAGGGGAGTTAGGCCACCACTGCCAGTGGAGTTAGGCTTGCGTCCAGAGGGGAGCCAGAATCCCACTGGGAGGCAATTTCCAGCTCACTGGCACTGGTGCAGGGAGAGTTTGGGACATCACTCCTGGTGCTTGGGTGCCCACCCAGCCCCCTAAGACACTGGAGTAGCCTGGAGAGTTTCGCAGGCTTGAGTGGACCATACCCAGTGACCTTTATCCAACCCAGGGACCAGGCCCTCGCCAAAAGAATAGTTAGGCCCATGCCGAGAGGAGAGCCAGGCCTGCGCCACGAGGGGAACCAAGGCTGCCTGAGTCCTGGGAGCTGAGGCTGCAAGAGGTGATTTCCAACATGCCAAGGGAACGTTTTGAACATCGCTCGAATCACAGAAAAATAGGAAAATGACAAAACGAAAGACTAAAATGCAATCTCAAACCTCCAGGCCATCCCAAGAAAGCCTGGGAGCCACGTACACAGAAGAAAACACTAGTCATAGACCTGAAATATCTGAAAGGATATCAATTGAAATAAAGAAGCAAGTATGGGAAGCTCTGAAAGAACTCAAATCAAAAATAATCTCCCAGGTAAAAGAAGAAATGACAAATGTAGTAAAAGAAATAGTGAACACATCTAAAGAAGACACAACTTAAAAATTAGAGGAACAAAACAAAAGATAGAATCCCTGAATGAACAGTATAAGAAACAAACAGAATACATGAAGCAGATTCAAAGAAATATATAGGAAATCAAAAATTATATTGAAAGTTGCCAAAATCACCTCAATGAAAGTGAAGATAGAATTTCAGACCTCGAAGATAAGATCACAACTAGCAAACAGGAAAGAAAGATCTTTTAAAAATAACAAGGAATCAGGATATAACAATTCAACAGTTGCAAGTCGATGCAAAGAAAAACAACAAAAGATTAATAGGGATAAATGAAAAAGAAGGGGACAACACAAATGATATCAAGAGGCTATTTATAGAAGTAGTAGATAAAAATTTCCCAAACATTAGAATGGAAACTGACATACAGATTAGTGAAGTATATAGAACTCCAAACAGCCATAACCAAAATAAAATTACACCCAGACGTATACTAATTACCACCCCAGAAATCCAACATAAGAACAGAATAATGCAAGCTATTAGAGAGAAAAGACAGATCACCTATAAAGGAAAACCTATCAGAATTACAGCAGACTTCTCAACACAAACAATGAAGTCAAGAAGAACATGAAGTATTTCCAATCCTAAGGGAAAACAACTTCCAACCCAGACTGATGTACCCTGAAAAACTGTCTTTCAAAATAGATGGAGAAAAAAGATACTTCCATGACAAAGAACAGCTGAAGAACTTCATGATCACCAAACCAACCCGGCAGAGAATACTGAAAGACATTCTAGATACACATAGGAAAAAAACCATGAAGCAAGACAGACAATTAAACAGAATGGAAAGGTAAAGATACAACAGCAGAAAGATAACATGGCAACAATAAAATGATATATAAAAGTTATAACCATTAATGTAACTGGCCTCAATTCACGAATTAAAAGAAACAGACTGGCAGAATGGATCAAGAAACAACGTCCAACCATATGCTGTCTACAAGAAACCCATATAACCGAAAAGGAAATTCATAGACTGAAAATACAAGGACGGAAAACAATGCTTCATGCAACAGGAACTCAAAAAAAAAAAAAAGCAGTGGTAGCTATTCTGCTTGCAGACAATGTGAACTTCAAACCAAGAATGATCCAAAGAGATAAAGAAGGTCACTATGTACTAGTTAGGAGAAAACTTCAAGAAGAAGAGATAACTATCTTAAATATATATGCACCAAATTATAGAGCACCCAGCTACACAAAGCAAGTATTAACAGAAATGAAAAATTAAATAGGCAATAATACAATTATCGCAGGAGACCTTAACATGCCATTGACACAAAGGGGCAGATCAACTAGACAGAAAATCAGCAAAGAAATATCAGAACTGAATCACACCTGTGAACAAATGGATTTAATACATATATACAGAGTATTCCATCCAACAAAATCAGAATATACATTCTTCTCAGCAGTACATGGAACATTCTCTAAAATAAACCATATACTAGCTCACAGAACAGCAAAAGAATTGAAATTATCCCATGCATGTTCTTGGATCATAGCACTATGAAACTAGAAACTAATGATAAAAGAAACTGCAAAAACCCCACAAACACATGGAAATTGAATAACACCCTCTTGAGCAATCAATGGCTCACAGAGGAAATTAAAGAAGAAATTGAACAATATCTACAAGCAAACAAAAATACAAATCCAACTTACCAGACTCTGTGGGATGCAATGAAAGTGGTCCTCCGAAGAAAGTTTATTGCACTGAGTTCCCACATTAGGAAAACAGAACAAACACAAACAACCAACCTGATACTATACATCAAACAACTAGAAAACGAAGAGCAAGCCAAACCCAAAGCCCAAAGAAGGGAGGAAAATATAAAAATCAGAGCAAAAATTAATGCAATAGAGACTAGGAAGACAATACAAAGAATCAATGAATTGAAGAGTTGGTTCTTTGAAAGAATAAATAAAATTGACAAGCCCCTAGCCAACCTAATTTACAAAAGGAAAGAAAAGACTCAGATTCATGCAACATGGAATGAAAAAGGTGAAATCACTACCAAATCTGAGAAATACAGAAGATCATCACCTATTTTAAAACCTCTACTCTCATAGGTTCAGTAACACAGAAGAAATGGACAGATTCCTAGAAACATATGAACCACCAAAGCTGGATCAAGAAGATGTAAAACTGCTGAATAACCTATCAATGAAATTGAAAGTGTAATTAAGCCATTACCAACAAAAAGAGCCCAGGCCCACACAGATTCACTGCAGATTTCTATAAGAAATACAAAGAAGACAGTGCCGACACTCCTCAAACTCTTCAATGAATTTGAAAGGGAAGCAATTCTCCTTAAGTCATTCCTGGAAGCAAATATTACTCTAGTATCAAACCTGAGAAAGGCCTAACTAAAAAAGAGAATTACAGGCATTTTGATTGGACTTGCATTAAATCTGTATAACAATTTTGGGACATTCCTGTCCATGAATAAGGAATGCCTTTCCATTTTCTGAGATTCTCTTCAACTTTTTTTTCTGAGTATTGTAGTTTTCACTGAATAGAACTTTTACTTCCATTGTTAGACTGCTTTCTCAGTATTTCCATTTTCTGGACACTATTGTGAAGGGTATGGTTCTCTTATTTCTCTCTCAGTGAGTTTGTTGTTTGTGTAGAGAAATGATACTGATTTTTGAGTGTTGACTTTGTATCCAGCTATGTTACTGAATTTGGTTAGTATATCTAGAAGTCTCTCAATGGAGTTTTGGGGGTCTTCTATGTAGAGTATCATGTCATCTGCAAATAATGATAATTTAACTTCTTCTTTTACTATTCTTTATTCTTATTCCTCTTTTTTCTCTCTTATCTAATTGTTCTAATAAAAACCTTCAGTTTTGGACCATTTTATATGATGCTAGCTATTGGTTTGTCATAGATGGCTTTTATCAGATTGAAGTACAGCTCATCTATTCCGATTTTCTGCAGGTTTCTTACCATGAATGAGAGTTGGACCTTGTCAAAAGCTTTTTCTGCACCTACTGAAATGATCATGTGATTCCTATCTTTGGCTCTATTGATATAGGGTATTGCTGTTATTGATGTGTGTATGTTGAACCATCCCTGGATTCCCAGGATGAATTCCACTTGGTTGTGGTGTGTGATCTTCTTGATGATTCGCTGCATTCTGTTTGTCACTATGTTTATTGAGAATTTTTGCATCTATGATCATTAAGGAGATTCTGTTTAATGGTTGAGTCTTTGGTATTAGGGTAGTACTTGCTTCCAGGAATGATTTAGGGACAATTGCTGTCCTTTAATTCCATTGAAGAGTTTGAGCAGTGCTGGAATTAAGGCTTCCTTGAATTTCTTGCAGAATTCAGCAGTGAATCCATCAGGACCTGGGCTTTTCCTTGTTGGTAAGGTTTTAATAACATTTTCAACTTCATTAATTGAAAATAGGTCGTTCAGTAGTTTTACATCTTCTTCATCAAGCCTTAATAATTCATACATTTCTAGGAATCTGTCCACTTCTTCTGTGTTATCAGTCCCATGAAAGTAATGATTTTCTAAGTAGATACTGATGATCTTCTGTATTGACCAAGGTCTGTATTGATTTTACCCTTTGCATTCCTCATTGCATGAATTTAAGTGTTTGTATTTGCTTTTTAAAAACAAGGTTGGCTATGTGCTTATCAACTTTATTTATTCTTTCAAAGAACCAACTCTTTGATTTGTTAATTCTTTGTGTTGTTTTCTTAGTCTCTATTGCATTAATTTCTGCTTGGATCTTTATAATTTTCTCCCTTCTTTTCACTTTGGGCTTGACTTGCTCTCCTTTTTCTAGATGTTTGAGGTGTAGACACCAGGGTTGTTTATTTGTGTTAATTCTGTTTTCCTGATGTGGGAATTCACTGCAGTAAATTTCCCTCTGAGGAATGCTCTTGTTGCATCCCACAGGTTCTGGTAAGTTGTATTTGTATTTTCACTTGCTTGTAGATATTGTTCAATTTGTTCTTTAATGTCCTCTGTGACCCATTGATTGTTCACTGGTATATTGCTTAATTTCCATGTATTTGTGAATGTTTTGCAGTTTCTTTTGTCATTAATATCTAGTTTCATGGCACCGTGATTAGATAATATGCATAGATAATTTCAATTCTTTTGTACTTACATAACCAAGTTCTATGGCCTAGTATATGTTCTATGTTAGAGAACATTCCATGTGCTGCTGAACAGAATGTATATTGTGATGTTGGATGGAGCAATATGTACACATCTACTAAGTCCATTTCTTCACAAGTTTGATTCAGTTCTGTTATTTCTTTTTGATTTTCTGTCTATTTAATCTGTCTCTTTGTTTCAACGGGATGTTAAGGTATCCATTATAATAGTTATTGGTTATTTGAGTTTTCAATTCTATTAATATTTGCTTTATAGAGCTGGGTGCTCCTGTATGTGGGGCATATGTATTTATCATTGTTATCTCTTCCTCTTGAAGTTTTCCCCTAACTAGTACATAGGGACTTGCTTTATCTCTTTTGATTATCCTTGGTTTGAAACTCACATCATCTGCAAAGAGAATAGCTGCCCTTGCTTTTTTGGGGAATCTTGTTGCATGAAGTATTGCTTTCCATAGTTTGACTTTCAGTCTTTGAATTTCTTTTTGGGCTAGATAGTTTTCTCATATACAGAATATGGTTGGATGTAGTTTCTTGATCCATTCTACCAGTCTGTTTCTTTTAATTGATGAATTGAAGCCATTTACATTAATTGTTATAACTGCTATATATTGGCTTATCTTTCCCATGTTATCTTTCTGCTCTTGGTTCTTTGCCTCTCCCCTCTGTTGAATTGTTTGCCTTGCTTAGTGGTTTTTTCTGTTTGTGTTCTTCAGGTCATAGTTATTGTTATGTCTGTCTAGAATATCTTTCTGTATTCTTTGCAGGGTTGGTTTGGTGGTCCTGAAGTTCTGCAGCTATTCTTTGTCATAGAAGTATCTATTTCTCCATGAATTTTGAGGGACAGTTGTGCAGGGTACATCACTCTGGTTTGGAAGTCATTACCCACTAGGATTTGAAATACTTTACTCCGTGCTCTTCGTGACTTGACTGTTTGTGTTGAAAAGTCTGCTGTGATTCTGCTGGGTTTGCTGATCTGTCTCTCCTCTCAAACAGCTTTTAATATTCCATACTTATGTTGAATTTCTGGGATGTTGATTACTATATATCTGGGTGTAGGTTTATTTTAGTTATGGGTAATTGGAGTTGTATATGCTTCACTTATCTGTATGTCAGTTTCCATTTATGTGTTTTTAAAGTTTTCAACTATTTTTTTTCTCTATGTAGTCTTTTAATTTCATTGGTGGTGTCACCTTCTTTTTCATTTTCGGCTATCAATCTTACATTGTTTCTGTTTGCATCACCTTGCAGCTGTTGAATTGTTATTTCCTAATTCCTTATAATACTTAAAAGATCATTCCTTTGCAGTTCACTACCTGCCATCTTGTATTCTAGGTCTGAGAGTCTATCTTCACTTTCATTGGGGTAGTTTTGTCAGCTTTTGATGCAACTTTTGATTTCCTGGATAACTCTGTGAATCTGTTTCATGCATTATGTTTCTTTCTTATATTGTTCATTCAAGGTTTCCATCTTTTTGCAGTGCCCCTCAATGTTTTATTTAACTATGCCTTCTTTAGATGTGTTCAGTGTTTCTTTTCTTACATTTATCATGTCTTCTTTTACCTGGGAGATTATATCTGATCCCAGTTGATTGACAGCTTCATAGAGTTGCTTCTTTACTTCAGTTGCTAACATTTCAGAAGTTTAAGGTGTATATCTTAAACTTTCTTCCATGTATGTCTCCTAGATTGTGTGGGATGCGCTGGAGGTTGGAGATGGCATTTTGCTCTTTCGTTTTGTCGTTTTCCTGTGTTCCGCTGGAGAAGCTGAATGCAGGGTCTCAGTTGCTTCCTGGGTTGAGGATGTCTGTCTGTACTGCAGGGAGTTACCCTGGTTCAGTGGAGACTGTTAGTCAGGCCTTATTGGGTGCCTAGTGGCACCTGAAAAGTCCTCCAATGTGGTGAATATGCTGGGTGGGCCTTTAGCACACACCATGTGGTACTGTGAAGCTCCCCAGCTGCTTGAGGTTTCTGGACAGGACTCTACCAGGTTCTGAGGCTCAGCAGATAGATACCGTATGCTATGTATGCCTTCAGCTCATGCCACATGATGCCCCGAAGCTACAGAACTGATTGGGGATGCTGGTGGGGGCCCTACCAGGTTCCAAGTGAGGTGGTGAGGTTGCACAGCTGGATGGGGATCACTGTGCAGGCCTTTGGCTTGTGCCTCTGAGGCCATTTGATTCCCTGGCCACTTGGGGTCACAGGGTGGGGCCAAGCCAGGTCCTGAGGGATGTACCTCAGGATCTGTGGCTGATTGAGGCTGCTGGTCTGGGCCCTACCAGGTTTGGAGTGAATGCTGAGGTTGCACAGCTGGATGTGATTTGCTATGCAGGGCTTTGGGTTGTGCCCCTGAGAGCAGGTAATGCCCTGGCCACTCGCAGTGGCTCTTGTCCTCTACTTTTTTTTTTTTTTTTTTTTTTTTTAGCAGGGATCTAACTCACAACTTTGTGCTTCCCAGGCAGACACTTATGCCATTGAGCTAATTCCCTGGCTTGTCCTCCAGTCTTAATAACCACTGATCTAGCATCTTTTAACTGGTAGAAGGAGTCCTGGGTCTCATTTGAGGCAAGTATGATTTTTTTTAAATATGAGCAAGATTTCATAAAAAAATGGGCTATTTTATAGAATTTCAGGTCCACAGAATTTCAAAGTCCAGTAGAAGGTACTCTAATGTTACTCTTTAACACAGTTGTCTAAAACAAAGCAAGGAGCACATGTAAATTTAGTAACTAGATCAAATTCAACATATACAAGATAAGCAGAAAGAATATCCCATTAAGGAAGCATCATAACCTTCTAACATTTCCCTGTTTTTAACCCAAATTTATCATTGCTTTAACAAAACTACGTGAGACAAAACAGAAGCAATTTTAAGCAATGAACAGAAACATGACCAAATTCCAAGCACACAAAATTTTGGTTAACTAAACAAATGCTAAACCAGAATTCATGAAACAAAAGCAAACTCTTATCTCCATCCAATGATCTGGGCTGTCTGGCCATCACATTCCAGACAACTCACAATGTGAGTACAGCCAGGGTTCCATCTGGTGGCCAGCTTTGGATTATAGACTGGTTATTGAAAACAATAGCCAGTTTCAGTCATTCTTGCCCTGAAATGGTCATTTAGAAATTGAATATTCCCTCCCTCTCTTTGGGAAGTTCTGGGCCTGGAGTCTTGCCCTGAGCCTCTGAGAGGTTCTCCGTCCAGTGAGACAGGCCTAACTGTTCCAGATGTGTGCCTTACCCTGTCCTGAGGTCCCGCTGAAATGTCATCCTCCCCTCCCTTGAGTCCTGTCAGGGATGTACAGGAGGGGAGTAGATTATCCCCACCAGGTGAGGGAGGAAGCCCCAAGCTGGAGCAGCTGCACATCTTCTCGTTCTCCCCCTCCAGGTGCGAGGGTTCATGGACCAGCATGGTAGATTTCCCTCTGACACAACAGTTGTTGTGGTAAAGAGAATGCCAGACATCTTTAGACAACGTGAAGGAACCAAAGGTTTACTCCGGAAAGGCAGAGAAAGGTATTTATTGTGTCCAGCCTGGATAGATGGGTTTGTGCCCCTTAACTTCTGAGCACTGCAAATGGTGTCGTGAAGGTTTTTATTCAATTTGTGGTAGGAAAACAAGCCTCAACACAAAGACAGTTAGTAAAAAAAGACACATTTAACACCCTCACCATTTGGCTCATGTCACTCAGGTAGACACTCTAAAATAGAAGGAGGGAGGGAGGGAGGGAGGGGCAGGCATTAACCTGCACTAGCACATCAAAGTGCACTCTGGGCCTGGGAGGGAATGGGGAGTGCGCGAGCCCCTCTCCTGTACTCATGCCTACTTTCTACGTGACTTGCTTTCCCATTTAATCCCAATTGATCCACATTTGCCTAAGAAATTCTAGACACAATTTTATTGGTTCATAATTTTATTGATTTTACCCCACCTCATGCCCAGCTTGCCATTTCCCCTTTTTCTCCACCAGGGACACACCTCACTCCATGGATTTGTTCTGTAGAATCCCTAGAAAAGGAAGAGTCTTTGGCAACTCACTCAGGACCCCCCCACTCTCCCCCATCTGCACAGGCACAGACTTTCTTTCCCCAATCAATGTATTCTTCTCTTAACCTCCATTGTTCTTAAAATTCATTCTTCACTTTTAGAGAACATGAATTCAAAATGTTACAGGAAAATTTCTCACCAAATGTAAAGGAAGACTCTTTGCACCAAGGAGATAAGAAAAGCTTAATCGTTATGCCATAGGCTGCTGGATCTTCACACCAGTGGGCGGTTGCAGGTTAATTCCTCAAAGGAAAGAACACTGCATCTCCACAGAGCTTAATTTATATAGAATTTAGAAGCGGGAGGGACAAAGCAAGTGACAACACTTTACACAATTGGTTACAATCATTGATGCATATATGGACAGGTGGGCTAGGCTTGACTAGATTTGTTGAAGCCAATGAATTGTCCATCATAAGATGGAAACACTAGGGGAACAGGGGAAGTGACCCCTACAGAGTGTGCTGTTAAGGGCATTCCTGCATTATAGGTATGTTCCAGGGAGGGGGCCCTTACAGAGTGAGCATGGTTAACGTGTCCTTGAATTAGTCCAGGGTGCCTTAAAGTACAGACAACTACTCTGACTCAGTGCCCTTCAGCGGTATGCAGCTGGGCTGTAGATAACTTCAAGGTCAATTGAATTCAGTAGATGCAGCAGAATAGAAACATGGTTAGAGACCTCTAATTGATCATGAAATATCTGTAAGTTTGCTATTTATAGATGTGTTCTTACATTGCAATTGTGCCCCAACACTAACAGACATAGAAGGTTCAGAGTTTCTTTCCCCTATATCACTACCCTGGCCTTCATAGAGAAATCCTGTCTGAAAAAACCAAATAATTTTTTAAAAACCAGGCTCTGTGGTACCAACTTGTAACTACAACAATATGGGAGACTAAGGCAAGAGGACTACAGGTTTACCCCCAGTTTGGTTTTTTTAGCTACTTAGCAACACACTGTTTCAAAAGTTCAAAAAACAAAGTCAACTAAGGGCTGGGGATATAGCTCAGTGTGTATCTCCGTCCCCACCACCAGTAGAAAAGAGTAAATTTTCATAAGATCAGTTTTTTCTATCTAACTGTTATACACAACAGTGTCCACTCTCAAGTTTTTCTCTAATTGTGAAAGGAAAGGGCTACTCTCAATCCCCTCTCTTAGTGATAACTTGACTTAAAATATTTTAAAAACCTAAGAAGGGGTTGGGGAGAGCTGCGACAGGCATAGTTGTGCGTGCCTGTAATCTCAGCACATGGAAGGCTGAGGAAGGAGGATTGAATGTTTGATGACAACTTAGTGAGAAAGTGTCTCAAAGTTTAAAAAATACAAAAACATTAGGGCTACAGTGGAGCATTTACTGAGTTTAATGCCCAGCATCCCAACCACAGACTCCCACCTTCCACAACTCCAGACAAAAATGTACTGTTTCCTCTGTGCTCTTCTGTGTCTCTAACTCTACCTATGTCTCTCTGTCTCTGTTTCTCTTTCTCAAACCCTCTCTCTCTCTGTCCCTCCTTCCCTCCCTTCCTCCCCCTTCCTTCTCTTCCTCCTCCTCCTCCTCTTCTGTCTGTGAGGGTTCAGCATCACCTCCAACATTAATGAACAGTTGCACGGGACCGTGAATTATAAATGGATGTGGTATCTGTCCTAAGCACTCCTTAACCTGCATGTCTTGTAGGCTACATTTGTAATGTGGAAAGCCGACTTCTTCTAGGCCAAGCACATTAGCTGCCAGGTGTGCGTATGGCTTTGGCTTATTTCCTTCTTGATGTTGAACTTGCCCATTCCATAACAGACTCTAAGCTGTACCAGGAAAAGCATCCCTCCACCCTCTCCCCCTAAACGCTAATAAAGTGGTAGCTAGCTGTGGTTTGGGGGCCTTTTGCTCTGCAGAGCAAGTGGTGGTCCCGCATCCCTGATACGCACCCCTCTGCTTTCTGTCTTGCTCTTTCTTTCCTTTCCCACTGTGCTCCGTATCCCTGACCAGAGACTGGAGCCCACTGCAAGAGTCCTCATAACTGGCACTGTGGGAAGTGTCTTCAGTATACAGCAGCCTCAAGGAAAATATATGAAGCCAAGAGGAGTCTGAAGGGGTCGAGGACTTCCCTGCTTCTACTGCTTGAGCATCAGGGCAAGGGAGGTAGTCGAGTCATAAGGGAAACCTCAAAAGTGCCCTAAGGAGCAAAGAACAGAATCCCTCCTAGAACCCTGCAAGCAATGATTTGAAAATCTAGAAAATACAGTGACACTCAGAATGCAGTAAGAAGTACTTTTATTGCTGTAAATACAGTGTAATAAAGCTGGCAAAAGTCTCAATGGTTTAGATCTCTTACATCCTTTCCATATGCACCTTGCCTCAAAACTGTCAAATCTCAAAAGCAGAAAAGAAAACATACACACACATATATATGTATATTATTTTTCAACCCCATGTCTCGTAACATATCTAGGTATTTCAAGTGTTCTAACAACTCACTCTCTTTTGTGGGAACAAAGAAATTAAGAGAAAAAAAGGAAAAGAAAGGAAAGGAAAGGGAAGGAAAGGAAAGGAAAGAGCAGAATAAACTATAATATAGATCTTGTGAAATGTGACCAAATCTTTATAAAACTAATCTAAGTGCACAGGAAGCAGCTCAAACTTAGGGTCATTAAAATGATGCACACATTTCACAGTGAACTGCTTGCTCACATGCCTCTCTCTGTAGGTACAAGGGTTTGTGTCTTTCACTATCTTGCATTCAGTCATTTCAACAAAATCTCGACTCTTGTGGCATGCGGTAGACCCATCCTTGCATTTAAAGACTTGCAAAGCACAGACATCCTTCACATTTTGGAGAGGGACATGAAGAAAGGTGTTTGACTTCTTACAATCACCATGAAGAAACTGGTTGACATTGTCCATTGCGCTTTGACATGGCTTTGGTTTCTCCAGTATGTGCTGCATTTGAAACCACGACATCGGGGTGAAGCCCTCTGGTGGTTGTGGATCCTCAGCCCACAGTGGACACAGCATAGCAAACAGCCCCAGCAGCAACAGGAGAGGAAGTCTCATGTTTCGTACCATCTTTTCTGTATAGGAAAAGGAAAGATCATGGTAAGAGTAGAAGCAATAACAGCAAAATTGTTAATCAAAACTGTTGTATACTAATTTTGTCCTCTAAGATTTCATGATTATTTTAAAAATTTCTCTCACATCATCTCACAATTCGAGGGACCAGAACGTGAGATGAGTACAATTTTCCTTTGACTGGCGTATCCCAGTGCCCTCTTCAAACTGTATCACGTGTTCAAGAAACTGCATGTCACAAGCCTGGGCATTTTACCTCTTCCCTAGTGACATGTTACCCTTCATCCCTGACCTCCTCCTCTTCACACCCATCTTCATTGCCTTCTTCATGCCAGCCAGAAGATTCCCCTCTTACCGATGAGTTCCTCGTGAGCTCAGCAGGGTCAGAAGATTCCTTCTGCTTTCCTCCTCCCCAGCTGACCAGCGCTGCTTGTGCCAGGAGGGGCAGGTATGCTCTGAAACACAGGAAAGAGAAACCTGCCTCTTAGCAGGTGTAAACTTCTTCTAAAGTGAGTTTTACAACCTACATCTTTAAATCTCATTAAATTTATAATGTTATCACCAACACATGGGAGGCCGGGGAAGATTGTTGTAAGTTTGAGGCCTGCCTGGGCTGTACAGATAATTCAAAGCAACCCTGCACTACACAGCTATAACCTGTCTCAAACAAACAAACAAACAAACAACCAGAGGCCAAATAACCCAGGGACACAGTTCCTGCCTGGCAAGCACAAAGTCCATAGTTCTTTTCTTGGGATCAAAAAAGAAAAAAAAACAGCAACAAAAACTCCACACCCAAAACAAAGTGTGGAACTTACTGCAGGGTTCCGTGGGAGTCCCTATCAGGTGGATGGATCTGCAACAGAAGACCAAACAGTGTCTGCTGAAAGCCAGGAGATGCTGTCCAAGGTAGAAGTGAAGACTGGAGCTCCTCCAAAGAAAGAGAAGCAGATCTAACCTTTTTCCCTTCCTGTTTTATACCATCCACAAGCTAATTGGTGGAGCTTCTCTTATTCAAATTTTCTTACTCAATCAGCCATCACAAGAAACATTGTGGTGCAAAGGCATTCTAGAGGAGAGCAGGTCACCACAGGGCCACTTGAAACTGAGGGGGGTGGGGGGTGCAGAGCCAGAGACTCAGAGAGTTAAGAGCCAAATTCCAGATATTTTTCCTCAAGTCTCTCCCCCATGTTCTAGTCCCCCCTAGGAGGCCCCCCTACTGTTATTTTTACCTCTCAATATTGCATCAAATTATGGTTTAACATTAGGTTATTCCACTGGTAAATTAAAAAAAAAAAGCACCAGCAACCAATCCATGATCCCAGTGAGCATGCCCGGCCACTGCCAGGCCATGCAGGACTAAGGCAGGACTGAGCAAGAAAGAAAACTAAATTCCGCCCACCTAAGCAACTCACTTTACAGACCCCTCTGAATGGCTGCTGTTCTTTGTACTTTGTTTTTCTTCTTTCTACGATTTTTTCTCTTTTATTATTAGTATGTCTTAACAATACGTAATGATTCCGTTTATTGCGGGGAGTTGGTATGGGCTCCTAACACATCTTAATTCTTCTTCTTTTCTCATTCCCTACTGCTCCCCTCCCTCTCCTTTCCCTCTAATTCTTGGCCCCCTTCCCAGTGTAAGATCTCTATTTTCACCATTTTCCTCTCCATTATTCCCATCTCCTTTTCCCTCCCTTGCTTCTCCCTTCCCTCCTTGTCTTGTTCCTCCATCCATTTGAAAAAGTCTCTTTACCTCCTGTTAATCCACTATTTTGCATATGCATTGTGTTTCTTATACAGGAATGTTTAAGCTACTGTGACATTCATAACTAAATGCTGGCAAGCTGAACCCAGGGTATTAAGGAATTTCCTTTTAGATTCACTCCAGACCTCTTCTTTGTATATCTCAGAATCAAGAGTCATGTACTGTGTAACTCGTTACTCAACCATTCTTTTTTTTATTGTATCTGTAGTCATACATTTTAGATACATGTGATGATAACAGTCATCTCTTGTTTGTTCTAATACAGATAAAATCAGTAACTTTGTCCTTGTAAATAAGGCATCATGAGATCATGTTCTCACAACATTCTGTTTTTAACCAACTAACATGATGTTCCCACAACAACCTGTTTTTACACAACAAAGGCCACAAGGATATGCTGTTATGACACCATCAAAGCTTGGCTGTCTCTTTGGCTTTCACTACCTTCGTTGCTGTCTGCATCAGAGTTACCTAAAAACTGGTCATTAACATCAGGTTTACTGTAGTAAACTTGTTTTACCATTTGCACATAGGAGTGAAATACAATGTCTCATTCTCACAGGGTGTAAAACAAGGTTGCTGGATTTAAAATCTGGCAGATCTTCAGAGTAATCTCTGGAGAGTCTAATAGGAGGGCTTCAAATTGAGATAGTCATCCTCCAGGAAGCAACTGGAGGCTTTTGACTTTGAGACCCTGATGGGAGGTTTGAGACTCCAGTGGCTGTGCTGGAGTTAATTTAGTGAACTTGTCAGCCAGGAAGCAGTGCTGTGACTGCCACAGTCCATATGCAACTGGGCATCCACATGACACAGAGCCCTGTGTACTCTCTTTTCCTCCTTCCTCTCTGAACTGGGACAAATGTCTATTGCTCAGGTCAATGGTTTGATCGTTTCATTTGTTAAGGACAATGTTTCATTATTTAAAGAAAAAAAATTTCATTATTAACTTTAACAAAAGGAGATCTACAAAGTCCTGCCTTGTACTGCCTCTGTTTTCAACATACTGTGTGCACTTCTAAACATCTAAAACAAAGCTATTTCAAACATGTACTCATTTGTCCACTAGACACTGCACACAATAGTTTTGAATAAACTATACAGCTGTAAACAATGGTGTATATCTGACAGTGTTTGCTACATAGGAGGGCTCTGACCTAGAATCCTTCATTTCTCTCAGGTTCTTCCCCCTTGTCACATAGGATATAGGCACATGTGTCACTCAAATGTGCTTTTATATTTACACTTCCAAAGTCCTTTTCAGAAGACAGACTTTCTATGAATTTTAGCATAAAGCATATGAAATGTGTAAGTTCGCTAACTATTTTTGTCACAGGTTGACAACCTCTTTAATATCTAGACACTGATTAGTATAAAACTAGGAATTATATATCCAGTGCGTATACTATATGTGTATAATATAGCAAAGTTATATGAAGTGCATGAGCATAAGAGCAATGGGAAAGCTCAGGTCTTCTACCCTACACTTAAAACACCTTTCACAGCATCTGCCTCCGCAGCCCTCTACCTCAGGGAACAGCATAAAAGTAGGAACAGTGCACTATTCGGAGGGAGCTTAACCATCCTCTTCATAAGCATGGTGTTTCCCATAGTTTACAAAAGCTATTTCCAGCAATTATTAATCTCCTACTTCTACTTTTAAATATATCGAGCACTTTGACAAACCTCAATTTTTCATGTAAGAATCTGCCTCGTATACACCCTGACAGCCAAAATCGCATCTGCAGCAACGATGGTGATCTGACGTCTGAGCTAAATGTGACCCTTTGGCCTCGAGTCATCCCATCCTCACTCCCTTCTCTCTGCCTTCAACCCAGCAGACAAGCACAGCTGCGTGGAATGGTACAGTTAGTGGAGTACAAGATCCATTTCAAACTGGGTGTTGAGGCACATACCTATAATGCCAGCACTTGAGAAACTGAGGCAGGAGGATCAGTGAGAGTTCTAGAGCAGCCTGGGCCACATAGTGAGTGCAAAGCCAACCTGAACTACACAGTGAGACCCTGCCTCAAAGGTCACTTACAGAGGGCAAGCTTTTCTGTGCATCTGAAAACAAAGTGTAGACAAGCTGCCGCCTTTCTTACTTGGTGACTCTGGCAACCGCTTTAAGATTTAAGGACGAGGTGCTACAAAAATTTGGGTTTATTAGCACATTATATACACTATGTACACAGGCAAGCAAACCCCACAAAATGTACAAAAACGATGTCAGCCACTTCTTTCGCACATGCTCCCGACACCTGGACAAGCGCGGGCGCTGCCGTGTTGCTCAGGTGAGTTAAGCCTCCCATTGCCAAAAGACAGCATTGGCGCGAAGTTTAGCAAGAAGACATTTATCAAGTGATATCTACTTCTTCTACATTTGCACATGTTGGGCATTTCTAACCATCTACGCAAGCCTGGATGTTTCAAGGAAGAACTCAGTTTGTCTGCTCTGTCTCCATAGCAGTCTTGATTACACTGCTCTCATGTAATAATCATTGAAGGTGTCATAAAAATATGAGTTATTTTAGCTTAGAATCTTTCTTTTCTCCACTAACGCAGTAGGCTAAAGGGCGCAAACTGTCAGAAGACAACCTATCCTTGGAATTTTAACACAAAATGCACAAAGTTTGTGAGATTACTCTCTTGATGAATATCAAAACAGGCAGCCTCTTTAACAGCTAGAGCACTAGACATCGTGAAAGGAAACATTTTTCTTTTAGGCACTCTACACGCGCAGCAAAGTAAACAACCTGCACAGACATAAGGGACAATGGTAATTTGCCTCCATAGAAGTACACTAACAGAGCATTCTCCATTTCCTACTTTTCCCAGAACCAGTGCATAAACACAATATGCACTACTCAAGAGGGTGATGTCTATTTCCCCCTCATAACTCTTCATGTGAGTTTGAACAAAAAATCTACTAAAGGTATGATTGTACTACTTTTACTCTGCTTTTTTGTTTTTTTGAGGCCTCAGAATCCAAGCAATCCTCTTGCACCAGCCTCTCAAGTGTTAGGATGCCAAGTTGAGCTCCTATCTGCTGCTTCCCAGGATACGGTCCCCCTTTAGAGGAAGACACGTCTTTTTGAGTGATTTTTCAAGTGATGAGACACTCATGTATGTCCCCCGCTGAGGGCGTTGCACTGCTACTACTTGGAGAAAAGCCATCCTCCCTCTAAATGGTGGGTAACTCTACAGTGCTGGAAACCTTCTCAGTGCCACAGTCTTTTCACCAAAAAAAAAACAAAAAACAAAAAACCCAACAAAAAAAAAAACCTTTTGAAACATAAGATGCATTCCCCCCAAATGTAGACGGATATCAAAGATTGTCTCGAGCAAACCATTAGTCAAAGTTTATCCCTGAGTTATTTCTGTAATATCCAGGATTACGAGTGACAGAACTTAAAGGGAAACTCAATCCAGTGCCTGACACTGGTGTCATGAAGTGATTGCTTTATATTCCAAAGAGAGACTCTGGCTTTCCTCAGTTTGGGGGACATTTTTTGTTGCCTGTGAGTCCTTTTAACTTGCCTATTGCCACCTACCCTGTCACCCCTCCACTCCAGTTGGTTTTTGCCTGGCCTAAAGAGAGCATCGGTGGGTCCCGGATCCTGGATGCTTCCATGGGTGGCAGGCACCTGGCAAGAGTCTGTTTGAGTGGCACCTTTGGATTGCTTCCTGAAGGAAATGGAATCAAGAAACTCCACGCTTTTGTTTTGTTGAGAAGTATGGCTGAAGTTGGCAGTCTTTGTAAAGTCCTAGGGAGGAAAGAAAGCAGAGCAAGATGATAGGAGGACTTTGGGTGGGAAGAACAAAATTCTTTCTGGAAACTCAAAGTAACCTTGCCGTGTGGTTTCTGATTACGATCCCCTCACTTCCAGATCATGTGCGGTTGGACTTGGTGGTGGAGTAAGAAGATGAGTCATGATACTAGCTTAGCTTGAAGTTCTCTGAAGTCTCCTCTGTTCCCCATCGTTGCAACACAAAAATTATAAAAAACGTTCAAATAAAGAAACTTCATGTTACTTGGTTTCAGAATATATTTGTGAACCCAAAACACATAGAGACCGGGAAAATGTTTCTCCAAAGCTCAGCAGAGTGACGGCTTTTATAACATAAAGGAGCAATCTTTGGGGAAGGCAAGAGGGATCAGGGCAAATCTGGAGCTTTGAAAACCCATTTCAATGGCCAGGACAATCATGTTTTCCTCAAAACTCAATGAGAATTGAGTGGATACAGAAAATTCTGGCAAGTTCTACTCTTGTCCTATCTGTGTGGCTACATAGTCCTCTCAGAAATATCTCTAAGACACAGACATGTTTTCTCTTCACACAAGCGTGCTCCATCTCATCACCCTGCTTTGCTGGAATCTGAGCCTTTTTAACTCTTGCTGTCCAAGGTTCTTCAGAGTGTTAAAGCAGTTTGTTAAGTTCCTTTTGGTTTGTTTTCCTCTATTCTTCCTGTATTGAATTCAGTTTCTCTACATTTTAGTCTTGATCTGATTGTTGTCTCCACATCATATCAACTTACATAAACAGAAAAAACTGGTCATTCTGTGAAATCTGCAGAAGAATGAATGTGGGGTGTCATGCCAAAAACTCTAGCCTATGCCCTCAAAACGGTGAGTTTGCTTCCATTTGTGCTGCTTTCTCCCAGTGCTTGTATTTCCTGATGGGAAATGGGAATGTAATTTTACTTGTAAACCAGGTATTTATGGACTGTGCTTTGTATTCTTCAAACTGTCTTCCTCATCCCATATATTAATGTGTGTGAAACACAGCCTTAGCCCCAAAGGAGCTTGTGGTGAAACAAGAGAAACAAAGCACAGGATGGCAACAGCCACACTTGTATGAATGTGGTTTTATGGGAGCATAAGGATAAAAGGGCTAGTTTTCTGATAGGCCCAGGAAGCCTCCTAAGAGGGGGTCCCAGCCTCCAGTGAAGAAGGAGCAGCAGCTGGTCAGGGAGTTACTGAAGGGAAGAACCTTTCAAGCACAGGTGCTGGTGTGGGGAAACACAGAGAGGTGGGACGTGTGTAAGCGACAGGGAAGGCTTCAGGGTACAAGATGTTAAATCGCCGGTCCACACCCTAGGGAGAAAACTGAAATGAGACTGTTGTGCTTGTATATCACCTTCTGGCAAAATTAGTTTACACACATTTTATTATCATTTTATATTCTTGTCATCTAAAAAAGGAATCATACTGTGGTTGATGTCCTTACATAAATATGGACACTAATATTGACCTAGACAATTGACAGGACCAAATGCAGAGGCAACAAGGCTCTGCTTGCCACTTCTTCCTGTGGGGTTACTTAATTCCGTTGATGGTTAAGCACATTTTTGTCTGTGTTGTGTGTGAGACAATGTTATAAATTGTATGTATGATGAAAATGGGTTGCTTATGGTCTTCAGTTGGTTGGAAAAAGTTGTACCAAAGCCTTACAGCTTGAGATAGAATTAGCCTAATAATCAGGGCTTTTAGAAAAATATATAATATTTGGCTTTTGTGACAACCTTTCCAAAGAAGTGATTTTGACATTGAAAATATGGATTCCTGACTAGACTTACAATAGCAAAATATGTGGGCCCTGTGGGACTCTGTTAGCTCAAAGTAAGTATCAAGCACAGCCGTGAAGCATCTTGACTCTTTGGGTGGTCCTGCTGAAGCAGCTGCTTCTCCTTGTAAGACAGAAGCCCAGAGACTTCACTGACACCAGTGCTCCCTGTTCACACGTGATCATGCTGCCTATGTCCTGCATGTCGTGGTGTCCTGTGGAGTGACTCAGATCAGACCTGCCCAGTCCTCCTTTGGGTTGTGTTGGAAACCCACTGCTGAACAGCTTTTTCTAAATGCTTCTTGTGGGATTCTTCTGTAACTATCTAACTGCCCTTCATGTCCTCTACAGTACACCCAAAACACTCAGGTGATAGTGATACAGGGGAATGAAAGTCTCAGAGTACTAGATGTCCGGCAGGATTTTGTGTTCTCTAAAATTAAAGAATGAAATTTAGGAAGAATGGAGGTTAAGAGCATAATATATTTGTTGTGAGAAAGAACGCTTCTGTCTGAGAGAGCCAGAAAGGGTCTGAGTGGGTTGCTAAAGGCTCTGTCTTTTCTAGGGACTTTTATAGAGTAAAAGCACAAAGCAAGGCAGGTCTAAGGTGAGGAAAACATGGGAACTCAAAAGGTGGGCATCAAGTGGGACAGAACTATGGCCAACCAGTAAGATTAATTGCTGAGGTAAAATTGACTAAATTGGGGACAAGTGGGAAAGTGAGTCACGTAGCAAGTGTACATGCTTAAAGAACAGTGACTTTTCTTGTAGGAGGTGGGGACGGTGACTCCTGGCTTCCTCAGGGTGATAGAGACTTATTTAAAATATCAATCCTCAAAGCAGCCAGCGGTGCACTCTGGAAAGCAGCTGTGGCGTGACAAGCCAACGCCGCCCCAGGACAAGAAACACTGGCATTTCCTGAGCTCTGTGCCTTGTTGGAACCTGGGGTGTTGGCAAAAGAAGCAGCCAGCTCACTGCTCTGGTAAGGGGCTGTGGGCCTGCCAGTACAGCAGGCTAAGAATCAACCCCCTCCCCTCGTTAGCAAGTGGGAGCTGGGGGTCTGCATATCTCTTGGGAGGATGAACATATGCAGCGGGGCAAGTAAGGGGGATTTCCTTCTACCATCTCTTTGAAGGCAAATATGTTTATCATTGTTTTGCTCAGTTCTGATTAATGGTACTGCTCTATTCAATATTCTGTTTTTATAAGTTCGGTATTTCATACCATTTTGCTCTCCATGATTGAAAGAACAGCTATTGTGAAGAGAATGAGATGTACTACTGTGCCTATTGCTGTTGTCCTGCTGTGAGGATCTGTGCCACTTTCACTGCACTGTCTCAGACGGCTTTGTTCTATTTTGTTCTGCTGTATTTTTCTACCTTCAAAAAAAAAAAAAGATAACAAAGTAACAAAATACTCCCCCAAAACTCCCAACTCCACTGAAGCTGATCCATGGGGCATGGATGAGGAGAAACTCACAAACATAGCAACAAAAACAAAATAACAACAACAAGTAAATAAAAACAAAAGTAAATAACAACAACAAAATAGATCAGTAAGGCACTGAACAAGCTGAAACTTAATATAACTAAAAAGATAATGGACTTAAAAAGCAAAAGGAGGAAAAGAAAGTACTCTAAAGTATATGACTGCATGTATGTTTAAGTGTGTAGGATTGATAACCATATTGCTAAGCTTTTAATGGGTCATTGGACAGAACTGTTTACAGCCCCACTGTTTGAATGTCCACTTTCTATACTTTAATTTTGTAACTTGAACAACTACGTCTAAGAAGATATTATGGAATTTATCAACTAGTGATTTCTTACTGTTTATTTTTTTTTTCTGAAACTCTGTATTGTTTCTACCCTTTTTTCTGTTCTGCTTTTTTGCCTCTTTAAATAAAATTTTAAAAAATAAAATAGAATATAAGTCCTTAGGATGTGGGTGTATATGTTTGATCTTTGGCCTTGAGGTCTGACCTACAGTGGGAGGTGTGTGTCTCCTCCAAAGTTGAAAGATATCTGGCCTTCTACACTGGTTCCTCTGAGGGCCCAGCCCTGTCTGACTGTCTATAGTATTTCTATTTAACCCAGTTTTCTGTAACAATAGGAACAACCTTGGACTAAGGACTTGTCTATGTGAAACAGAAATTAATCCAAACATGTTAACAATGTACTCTGGATTCTCAGTAGACCTGTATCCTTCGTATCCAAACACTGTTAAATATGTGCTCACTGCATAGTTGCATTAGCTTAAACACTACAACATGTAATGGCAGCTGTTGTGTTATTGGCTAATTGTTCCATTTTCTGCAGTGTCTGAGAAGCTGTGGCATTCTTGGATAACTATTCCATTTTCTGTCATTGAGGAACATTGTAAGGCAAGGCTACCAGGAAAAGGCCTTCTGAACCCAAAGTAAAATCAACTGTTGAGGACTGCAGACATAGCTGAGCAGCACAGAGCCTGCCTAGAAAGGGCAAGGTTGTGAATTCAAGTCCAGTGCAGAAACAAACAAGCAAGCAAGCAAGCAAAGAAACGAGCAAAAACTGTTGAGTGTGTTGGCCACAGGGTTGCAGGAGGACATGCTGGTGTCTGGCACTCGGTGTTTTTCAGCAGCGGATCACTCTTGCTATATTTGCTCTCTAACCTGTGGATAAGGAGCCACCAACCATCAACACTTTCTTGCACACAGCTTCCCTAGTGTGGCGACCATCCATAGCAATGGAGGTGAACACTCCTTGCATGTGCCACGTGAAGGATTTGATGGTGACACAGTGCTGGCTAATTCTATTCCAACATGGAGAAGAAACTAAGTCAGCTCAGTTGGGAAGAGATTTGATACACTGAACATTCCCTGGCCCGAGGGCTCCTTCTTGTTGTGTGCAGCCTCTATGTACCTCTTCTGAGGCCATTTGGCAGCTGTATTGTTTGATGTATTCGGTCATGTTTTAGGAAAAAAATAGGAAGGTTCAGAGCTTTTCATGCTGTCTGCGCTGATAAAAATTTCCTTCTCTAGAGAGGTTGGAAAAAGATGTTCAAATAGAATTACAGAAAGTCGTGCCAGAGGAGCGTTGGAATAAATGAATTTTTTCTAAAGTTGTAGAAGATTGATTCTAAATGACATTGAACTGTTACAGGCAGCTAAGTTAGATAAAATTATTATAGGCATTGACACAGGGCTGGCCCCTTGAAGAAGCCAGTGCAGAAGAGATACCTTACAACTCTGGGAGAGACTGACACCTCTTGCTGTGGGCCTGACCCCAAGACACAAGATAACAGAAATGCCCTACATACTTTCTGAGGATAAACATCAGGGATTGGAACTCTAACTAGATATTGATCACCATGAGGAAGCCAGAAGGAGCCAATAAATGAACCCCCCAACAGGAAGACCTCCTATTCTTGCCAGGTGACTCACTTCACTATTTGATTCTGATTTAAACAATGCTACCTGAGCAATTATGCTCAGCATCTTATTGCTTGACCACAGTTTTGTCCCACGTCATGCCCCCTAGTGATTTCCCATTTTTCCCCACCTTGGACCTACCTCAACTCATAGTTTTGCTTGATAAAACTCCATAGCAAAGGTAGGATCCTTGACAACCCAATTGGGATCACGTCTGTCTGTCTCTCTTTCTCTGTCTGCGTCTCTCTGTCTGTCTCTCTCTGTCTGTCTGTCTCTTCTCTCTCTCTCTCTCTCTCTCTCTCTCTCTCTCTCTCTCTCTCTCTCTCAGACAGAATCTTTCTTTCCCCAATTAATATAGTCTGCTCTTAACCTCTGTTGCTCATTCTTTCTTAGATTTTAGGGAACACAAACTGGACATCTAGCATGCTGAGCATTTCCTTGCCCTGTGTCATTTGATGTCTTCCATTATCAAAGTTTGTTCCTTCATGATCTATTTTTAAAAGGACACTGTACTGTGTGGAGCATTATCCATTACTCTATATAAGTCTCCTACTTGCCTCATGCCCTTTCTTTAGGAAAACCATCTTGGATATCTGTGTAGAGTACAAGAAAGCATGAAAAAAATAGGCCAGTGTTTGACTCAGAGCTGTGCTAGTCACCCATCAGATGAGCTCACAAATGGTGTTTCTTTTCTGCTTCCCATCAGGAAAGCATTAAATGACTGACGTCTGGTAGTAGTGATATAAGGGGAAAGAAATTCCCAAGCTTCTAGGTGTCCAGCACAAGTTCATGTACTCTAAAATCAAACAGTGAATTTTAGGAACAATGGAGGTGCAGAGTAGAATATATTTATTGAGGGAAAAAGGCTTCTGTCTGAGAGAGAGAACCAAGGGGTTCCAGGTGGGTGGCCGAGCACCCTGTGTTTTCTAGGGATGCTTATATTGCAAACCCATGAAGTGAGGCAGCTGTAAGGTGGGGAAAACACGGGAACTCTCAAGATGAGCCTGAGGTGGGACAAAACTACGGTAACCAGTAAGATTATGAGTATAATTACTCAGGTACAATTGATTAAATTGAGGACAAATGGGGAAAGCCAGTCATGAAGTGGGCATGCATACACAACAGGGCCTTTTACTGTTGGGGATTGGGTTAGTGGCTCCTGGTTTCCTCAGGGTGTCTCCCCCACAGTTGCAAGAATTCTGGTCTTCTGCACGGGGACCTTCTAGGGCTCAGTCCTGTCTGACTGCCTGTAATATTTCTGTCTAACTCACCTGCATGGAACAGTTACATTGTGGGCACAAATGAAAACTTTCTTCATCTCTAGAAGGGCCTGGAGAAGCCTACTGGACAGCACTGCTATAAGCCTTAATTTCAGCTGCCTCATATGATGCAAGTGCAGCAGAAATGTGCTGGCTTGGAAAACCATAGGGCTTAAGATTTTGAGTGAGGCTGAGATACTTTCATCTGTAAAGCACTAATCAGAAACTTCCTCACCAGTTTAATAACGTTAAGCATTTTTGTCTGTAAGTCACAGGTATGTAGAGTTCACAGGGACAGACAGATAATTATATTCATATTTACTAACTGATCTCTTCCAGTATATTAAGCTTCTTGTGTTTGTTTCCTGTAATATACGTACTAACTTTAGAAAAATAAAGGCCATTTTTGAAACAAACAAAGAACAGCATGGTGGCACATCCCTGTAATCCCAGCACTCAGGAGTCTGACACAGGTGGGTCATTTTGAATTTGAGGCCAGCCTGTGCTAAAAAGTGAGTTCAAAGCCAGCCTCAACTGCAATGTGAGACCCTGTCTCAAAAATACAACTCCAAAAATCAAAAAACCTAAAGCTACCTCAAACCAAAGGCAGCTCAGGGCATTCCTAGGGTAGCTAGATTTTGTTAAGTCTGAATTGCAAATTTTGTACTCGAGCTAATCCTCTCTCTGAGGCTATTAACTAAAATTGTTTTTTAACATTTGGATTGGACGGGACTGGATGACTGTTTGCTATTCTTTCAGGAATTCCTGATTTATATAAGCCGTTCACCCTGTCTAGAGCTGAGAGACAGTGCATAGCATGGGGGGCACAGTTTACTCAACACCTATGAGCTAAGCTGGAGCTTACATCTGTAGACAGTTAGACTCTATGTCATGTGGATGAGCCAGGTGCATGTGTATTGTGGCTGCCACAGCAGGCCTGGTTTACAAGGTAACCAGCTTAACTCTATGGAGTTCCAAACCTCCCATCTGGTTCAAAGCGTTCTTTAAGTTAAAGACAAAGGCAGTTATTTACTCAGTGAAAAGACAGAGGCTAAAATGCCACAGAATTCTGTTTACAGGAATATAAGTGTCAATGTTATTTGTAGCCCTTTAAGAAAGACAGATTCCAAATGTCACAAGACTCTACAGGAACAAAATTATCTATCTTATCTGTATCACAACAGAGGTCAGTGTTTACAGGGAGGAGGAATTTGAGGGAGGAACTGCTCAAGAATGGGAGAAAAAAAGCACCAATTTTTCTTTAAATTCTGCTTCAGGTTTACTACTTGTAGTATTTAACGTGTATCAGGCACTTGAGAATATTTAGAAAGACCAGCGATTAGAGCAAAGTGAAGAAGAAATTGGTATATTTTACAGGGCGAGTCTCTGCCTCCCAGGAGCACAGTAGTTTCTGCCCATGATGAGCACAGGCCTCCTCTTCCTCCCACCGGGGCCACCCTTTGACATGTGTGTGCAGGGCAACACCTGCTCCCACCCTCCTTCCTTTAGTTTAGAGTTTCTACCTGTGTGAGGTGAGCCAAATATCTACAGTCATAAATCTGTCATTTTAAAATAACTGCCTTTGCTTGGGGGCTCATCTTCTGGCCATAAATTTAATAAACAACTTTGTGACATTATCTTCAGCACTCCAGAAGCTAAGAAGCATGAGCCCGTCTGAACCATGCTGGCCAAATAAAACCCTAATCTGCCTTTCTAATGTGCACTTTTGCTTTCTGTATGCATTTAAAATAGTCTGACATTGTGTTTCCCACAATAATTGGTGTGTCCCTTGGGAACCAATCATGCTGGCCCCTAGAGACTCCAGCTCAGGTCAGAGTCAGGACAGCTGTAGGGAGCCCTGCCACAGGGAATAAGATGTGCCACCACCCCAGTTTGCTGGCCTTCTTCACCGCGTGCGGCTAACAAAGCCCCAACTGTACTTCCCAGACTGGACTCGGAAGGAAGAGGATGAAGTTTCACCTAGACTTCAGGACAGGAAAGCTGCCCGTCTGGAACCCAGTTAGACCTTTGCCAGAGGACAGATCATCTCTCAGTCTTAGGATAAAACTCCAGGCAGGCAACTTCCCAAAGTGGGGAGGGAATGTTTTAAACTCTGAAAGACTGAATGTGAGAATGACTGAAACTGACTCTTGACCTCAATAGCCAGAGGGGACCCTGGATGTCCTCACAGCATGTGCTTTCTGGAATGTGATGGCCAGCAAGCCTGGATCATTGGGTAAAGATAAGTGTTTGCTTTTGTTTCCTGGATTCTGGATTGTGACTCATTTAAATAACCAAAGTTGTTTATGCTTCAAATTTTGTTGTGTCTCTGCCTAATGTTTATAGGTGTGTATGCTTGCTCTCATATACATTTGTTAAAATGATGATAAATTTAATTTTAAAACACAGGATTGTTATAAGGTTACAATGCGTCTTTAAGGAGAATTTTTTTTATTCCCATTCTTGTGTATGTTAGTTTGAACAAGTTGCTGAATTTACTTTAGACAGGAGCACTAGAAAGCATAAGGGTAGTGTGTGCCCTAAGAGGACATCAATATAAAATTTTGAATATTGGTTCTTTTCCAAGAAATCTGGGCAATTCGTAAAAGCTATGCATGCCTATGTAATAAACCATGGGTCTCTTTCCAACAGTTAAAAAGCATTAGGTCGGCAGATGTTCTTAGGACTTGCAGGACAGCTTTCACTGAGACAGACTGGCCCTGATTTTCCTTGGTACTCTAGCAAATATGTTGAGTCAGTTCTGCTACTATTTCCTTTCTGGTCTGATCCTCCCCTTATGAGGAGTCAGTCTTACCATTTGAGAAGACCCATTCTCAACTTTCCAAGGCTGAGAATTACAGTTCAGGGGAAATTGTCTATCACTCACTGTGAGCATGAGAAGAGAAGATTTCCTTCCTCTGGCTTTACTCATAATCTTTCCAGCTATTTGCTCTTTCCTTTTTTGGTAGAGGCTTTTAAGAATACAGAGATGAGCTTCACACTGCTGCAGTATTTTCCTTCCATTCAGCATCTAAGTAGAACCCATGGAAAAACCTCTTCTGCTAACACCAAAGACAGGGAAGTTATCCTCCATGGGAGACACACAGTCCATCTCTGGGTCGGATGAGACATCAGAATATTGCCTGTCCCGGAGAACACAGGAAAAAGTCCTGTGTGGTTTAGTGTCCTGGACAAATCTCCCTTGGGAGACTGAACCTGAGACATGGTACAAAGAACCAAATTCTAGGTGAAAACAGAAGGAGCTATTTCCAAAGCACCGCACTAGTCAGACCAAAACATATCTAGCCTAAGGGAGGCTCTCCAACCTTTCCTCTCCCCACCCGCAGCTGAGTTATCATTTATGTGTATGAGAGAAAATCCTTGGATAATAAGTTGTGGACTTTGAAACCTTTACTGTAGAATTATAAAGTGCTAGGGAATGATCTTGCACAGGCTTTTACCTATCCCTTATAGAACTTTGACAAACAGTGGTTACTCGACCACCTAGAGAGATACTCTTAGAGCAGTTGCCACTCATACAGCAGACGACAGATTTTGCTAGCGCCTTTTGCATGAATTTCCACTGGAGTCATGATCAATGAAATGCTGACCAGACAATTTCCACTTCTCTATCCTACTTATCTCTTGCTGCTAGTAAACTAGAAAAGCTGCCTAAACTTTTGTGTTGACTTTAGAAGCACTTTGTCGTTAGACAACCTTCCCTTCAGCTGTCAGACTGAGGCAGCCTGCAATGGCTGGTTCCATTCCATAGTGTCTACCAGTGGGGTGATTTACATTTGAGTGTTACTTACATCTGCTAAGTAAGAATAAGAAAGACTTTAGCAAGGCTTTTCCTTCATGTGTGCGTAGAAGACTCATAAATGTGCTTTTCCTAAGATGTAAAATATGACTGGTGTATGATAAATATAAGTTTAACCTGTGAGCTTCTAAGATACAAAATCTAAACAAAGCATAGCTTTGTCTTACTGCTAGGGAAGGCTGCCTGGGTGATTAGATAGATAGCACAAGTATCTTGGAGCCCTCTCTGCCCTAGCGCCCAGGGCAGAGTTCCTCAAATCATTCGTTGCATCTTTCTATCAATCTCTGTACAGCCTGAGAAGGGCTCCAACTACTTCCAACTCACTTTATGGTGTATGCCCTCTATCAAAGAACTAACAGCAATAGTTTAATACAAAGTTATATTCTCTTCTTTAAACATTACTGTCACAGTTGAGATCAATTTTAACTTGTACTTTTAAGTGTCCTGCAAGAATAAGTTCTCAAACTTTGTGGGAAGATACTTTTGTGCTCCAGGGCAATGTTGAATAGGCTGGTGGAATTTTGTCTTCTGCTCTCTCCAGACGGAATCCATTTGCCCTGGAGTTAATTTGAACTGAGGGACACTATGAGAGTATAAGAAACAATTAGAAATTAAAGGAGACAACAAGTTCTTTGTATTCTGAAAGGCTCAATGTCAGTCTTTTACTCAATTGGAAGGCATTCCGAAGCGCTGGAAGATGTTTGATCCTTACATGTTGAGAAAGATGTTTGCTGCTTTTCTGCACATGCATAAGTCTCTACATGTATACCTATCTTTCTGTATTAGAGGTAAAACCAAAAAATATTACTAGAATCAAAAAAGACAACCATAGCAAAGAGGCCAAAACACTGACAATATAGGCTTCCAAAACAACATGGTAGGAGCAGAACGAGGGTAGTTATTTTACATAGTGATCTTCAAGAGTTCCTCAGATCACCACACAATAATACGCACAATTGTTCCGATCCCATGAATGTTAACTTTTTGTTCCAAGAACTTATAGAGTTTGTAGCACAATCATCTTAGCTATCCTAAATGTATTTATATAATTTTAGATACTTTTTCTTTCCCCTTCCTTTTTCTTTTCCCTCATTTTCCCTGAGATATTATTTTTCCCTTTTAAGCAGATTCTTATCCTTTCTCTGTATTTATTGAGTATTTGGTATCTTATGTACTCTTACCATTTTTTACACTAGGGCGACTATATGGTATTTATACATGCAAGTTTATGCATGCAAACTTATGAGCATGGTCTCAAGTTGCACCCATTTACTTATAAATATCTCAATGTGAACATTCTTTATAGCTGAGTAGTTCTCCATTGTATAAAATCACCAAATCTTTCTTACCCATTCCTCAGTTAATGGGTATTTAGATGGTTTCCAAGTTCTGGCTATTACAAATTGTGCTGTTGAAAATATTGGGTGCACATATATCACTGTGATAGTATGTTTTCAACTCTTCTTGGAATACACCCAGAAGAGGAAAAGCTGGGTCAAATGCGACTTTCAATCCCAGCTTTTTGAGAAATCTCCAACTGACCTCCACAGTGGTTGCACCATTCTGCACTCCCAGCAAGAGTGCAGAAGAGTTCCTTTTCCCCTACAGCCTCTCCAGCATTTGTTGTTGGTAGTTTTCCTTATCCTGGCCATTCTTTACAGAGTGAGATGGAATCTCAATGTGGTTTTAATTTGCATTTCTCTAATAACTAATGATGCTGAGCATTTTTTCATGTATTTATTTGGCATTTGTATTCATTTTTGGATTGTGACTTTGAATTTTGGGGATCTGATATTTTTTTAATTTTTTATATGTTCTAGACAGATGTCCTTTGTCTAAGGGACCATTCACTAATAATTTTTTTTCCCATTTTGTGGGTTTTCTTTTCACTATGCTGGAGATTTCTTTCAACATGCAAAAACTCTTTAATGAGATGTGATCCCAGTTATTGATTCTGTGAAGTATTTCACATGCAGTTTGATTCTTGTTCATGAATTCTCTACCTGCCCCTATGTCTTCAAGATTTCTACCTACTTTTCCTTCCAACAGATTTAAAGTTTCTGTTTTAGTATTTAGATCTTTGATCCATTTAGACTTTAGGTTAGTACACGGTGATAGGCTAGGTGATAGGTTAGTACATGGTGATAGTCTAGTTTAAGTTTTTGGCATATGAAGAGCCAATACTTCCAGCACCATTTATGAAAGTGACTATTTTTCTTCCAGTGAACGTGCTTGGCCCCTTTATCAATGTTAAGGTGGCTGAGTGTGTCTGAAGTTGTAGTTGCATCTTCTAATCTATTCCATTGATTTTCAGGTCTGTTTTTATTCCACTTCTGTATTACAGTAGCTTTGTAATATAACTTCAAGTCAGGGATTGTGATGTCTCTTGCCTTGCCTTTGTTGCTTAGAAATGCTGTTGCTATTCTTGGTCTCTTCTGGTTCCAGATGAATTTTAGGAGTGATTTCTCTAGATCTGTGAGTTATGCTAGTGGTATTTTGATTGGGATTGCATTAAATCTGTATAACAATTTTGAGATAACGGCCATTTTCACAATATTTGTTCTTCCTATCCATGAACAAGGGATGACTTTCCATTTTCTATGGTCCTCTTTGATTTCTTTTTTCAGGGTATTATAATTTTCTTCAAATTGATCTTTGACTTCTTTTGTTAGATTGATTCCTATTGTATTTCATTTTTTTGGATGCTATTTTGAAGGGTATAGTTCTCCTATTTCTCTCTATCCTATGTCTATCCAGAATTTTGTTTGTAGTGTACAGGAATACTATTGACTTTTTAGTGTAGAGTTTGTATCCAGCTACATTGCTCAATTTATATCTTACAACTAGGAGTCTTTCAGTGGAGTTTTGTGGATCTTCTATGTAGAGTATCATCTCATCTGCAAATAATAATAATTTCACTTCTTCTTTTCCTATCCTTACTCCTTTTATTTCTCTCTCTTGTCTAATTGCTCTAGCTATTCAAGCACTCTATTGAATAGGAGTGGTGATGATGGACATCCTTGTCTTGTTTTTAATTTTAGGGTAAATAAAGGCTTTCAGTTTTTGGTCATTTAATATGATACTGGTGGTTGGTTTGTCATAGATGGCTTTTATGATATTGAGGTAAAGACAATCTATTGCAATTTTCTGTAAGGTTCCTATCAGGAATAAGTGTTGGACCTTATCAAAAACTTTTTGTGCAGCTATAGAAATGATCATGTGATCCTTATTTTTGGCTCTATTGATATGGTAGATTAGATTTATTGATTTGCGCATGTTGAACCATTCCCTGCATTCCTGGGATGCATCCCACTTGGTCATGATGTATAATCTTCTTGATGATTTGCTCCATTTTGTTTGCCAATATTTTATTGAGAATTTTTGCTTCTATGTTCATCAGGGAGATTGGCCTGTAGTTCTCTTTTTTGGTTGGGTCTTTCTCAAGTTTTGGTATTAGAGTAGTATGTGCTTCCAGGAATGAGTTAGGGAGAACTGTTTCCCTTTCAATTCCATGGAAGATTTTGAGGAGCATCTGCATTAAGTCTTCTTGGAATTTCTTATAGAATTCCACAGTGAATCACTCTGGACCTGGGCTGTTCTTTGTTGGTAAGGATTTAATTACATTTGCAATGTCATTAATTGAAATTGGATTACTCAGCAGTTTTAAATCTTCATGGTGAAAGTTTGGTAATTCATATGTTTCGAGGAACCTCTCCATTTCTTCTGTGTTAGCAAGCCTATGAGAGTAGAGGTTTTCAATGTAGGTATTGATGATCTTCTGTATTTCCACAGGGTCTGTAGTAATTTCACTCTTTTCATTCCTTACTGCAAGAAATTGAGTTTTTCCTTTCCTTTTCTAAATAAGGTTGGGTTGGGGCTTATCAATTTTATTTATTCTTTCAAAGAACCAACTCTTTGATTCATTGATTCTTTGTATTGTTTTCTTGGTCTGTATTGCATTGATTTCTGCTTGGATCTTTATAATTTTTTCCCTTTTTCACTTTGGGCTTCAGTTGCTCTCATTTTTCTAGATGTTTGAGGTGTAGACACCAGGTTGTTTATTTGTGTTCTTTCTGTATTCCTGATTTGGAAATTCAAAACAATAAATTTTCCTCTGAGGACTGTTTTCATTGTATCCCAGAGATGCCAGTAAATACAATTTGTATTTTCATTTGCTTGTAGATATTGTTTAATTTCTTCTTTGATTTCCTCTGTGACCCACTGCTTGCTCAGGAGGGTATTATTCCATTTCCATGTGTTTGTGTGGTTTTTGCAGTTTCTTTTGTCATTAAATTGTAGTTTCATTATGCTATGATCTGATAACATGCATGGGATAATTTCAATTCTTTTGTATTTACTTAAGCATGTTCTGTGGGCTAGTATATTGTCTATTTTAGAGAATGTTCCATGTGCTGTTGAGAACAATGTATATTCTGATGTTGTGGGGTGGAACACTCTATATATATCCATCGAGTCCATTTTTTCACTGGTGTGATTCATTCTGCTATTTCTTTGCTGATTTTCTGTCTAGTTGGTCTGTCTCTTTGTGTTAAAGGTGTGTTAAGGTATCCTGTTATAATTGTGTTATTGCTGTTATAATTGTATTATTGCTTATTTGATTTATCATCTCTGTTACTATTTGTTTTTCATAGCTGGATACTCCTGAATTTGGTGCATGTATATTTAAGATTGTTTTCTCTTCCTCTTGAAGTTTTCCCTTAAGTAGAAATTAGTGACCTTTTTTAGCTCTTTGGATAATTCTTGTTTGAACTTCACAGTATCTGCAAACAGAATAGCTACCCCTGCTTTATTTGGGATCTTGTGGCATGAATTTTTATTTTCCATCCTTTGATTTTCAGTCTATGAGTTTCCTTTTGGGTTAGATGGGTTTCTTTTATAGAGCATATGATTGGATGTTGCTTCTTGATCAAATCTGCCAGTCTATTTCTTTTAATTGGTGGATTGAAGCCTTGTACATTAATGGTTATAACTGATATATATTGGTAACTTTTGACATGTTATCTTTCTGCTGATGAGTCTCTGTTTAATTGTTTGTCTTGCTTAGTGGTTTTTTCCTATGTCTATCCAGAATGTCTTTCAGTATTCTTTGTATGGTTGGTTTAGCAGTCATGAAGTTCTTCAGCTGTTCTTTGTTGTGGATGTACCTTATTTCTCCATCGATTTTGAAGGACAGTTTTGCAGGGTACATCAGTATGGGTTGGAAGTCATTTTCCTTTAGGAACTGAAGTACTTCACTCCCTGCTGTTCTTGACCTCATTGTTTGTGTTGAGAAGTCTGCTGTGATTCTGATAGGCTTTCCTTTATAGATGATCTGTCTCTTCTCTCTAGAAGCTTTTAATAATCTGTTCTTATGTTGGCTTTCTGGGATGTTTACTATATGCCTGGGTGTAGTTTGATTTTACTTATGGTTATTTGGAGTTCTATATGCTGTATGTAGTTTCAATTCTCATGTTTGGGAAATTTTCAGCTATTTCTTCTATAAATAGCCATTTGATATCATTTATGTTGTCACCTTCTTTTTCAATTATACCTATGAATCTTATGTTGTTTTTCTTTGCATTGCCTTGTAGGTGTTGAATTGTTACTTTCTGATTCCTTGTTATTTTTAAAAGATCTTTCCTTTCCTGTTCACTAGCTGAAATCTTGTCTTCAAGGTCTGAAATCTTATCTTCACTTTCACTGAGGTGCTTCTGCCAACTTTTGATGGAAATTTTGATTTTCTGTATATCTCTTTGAATCTGCTTCTGTTTGCTTCTTATACTGTTCATTCAGTCTTTTTGCATTGTTCCTCTAATTTTTTAACTATGTCTTTTTTAGATGTGTTCAGCATTTCTTTCATTGCATTTATCATTTCTTCTTTTACCTGGGAGCTAAGTATGTCTGATATGAGTTCTTTTATAGCTTCCCAGAGTTGTTTCTTTACTTCAGTAGTTATCATTTCAGGAATTTCAGGTGTATGGCTTACACTTTATTCTATGTCCATGTCTCCTAGGCTTTGCTTGGGCTGGGCTGGAAGTTTGATATTGCATTTTACTCTTTTGCTTTGTCATTTATCTATATATCCCGGTTTTGAGTGATATTCTAAAGATGCCCCCACACAGTGGGAATCAACCAACTCAAACATGGTTAGCTCCTGGGACTGATTCCAGGAACCTGCTAACTGCTTTGGAAGTCACTGGGCATCACTATTTGTTTTTAGAAAGAGGGCATACACCAAAAAGTGATTTGGAAATAGTTGGTGCCCTTCTCACAAATAATAAATAAATAAATAAATAAATAAATAAAGCTTCCTTTGCTGTGGTCTCAAAAAGAACAGACCTGAAGTGAGAATCTTGAGGCTCTAAAAAGAGTTCAATGATTAGGTTCAACTACTACCACTGTGGAAAGACAGACCACTTTAAGAAACACTGCTGTAAGATGGCTCTGCAAGCCATGCTCTGACTGCAAAGGAGGGCGCTGTACTCTAAGGTGGAGACCCAAAAGCTAGTTTCATCTTTCCAGGTGGTCTAAGAAGACTAATGAGCCCTGGGACACTCTTCCTCCTCCCTCTGGCTGAACTGTCATCTCTATCTGTCACCTCATGGAGGAGTTATGGGTAATCATGACTGTAAAGGAGAAGGAAACCAGCCTATTCTGAACATTAGAATCTCTCTCTTTCTCCCTCTCAAACCCTGGCCTTCCTTCCAGCCTCATACCTTAAAAGGAGTCACCAGTAATTGGATAACTTCCTCTTCACACATTCCTTCTAGTTGTGCCTAAAAGCCCAGCTCCCACTCTGCAGTGGTCTTAAGCTGTCTATATACCCTAATATATATATATATATATATATATATATATATATATATATATACACACACACACACACACACCCAGGGTGAAAACTGATCAAAATGATGCTTAGACTAACCTTGGAAACACAATATATATTATTTTCTATGTACAATAATGTGATGAGTTTTTCATAGGTCAAAAAAATGTGAAGTTATAGTCTTGTAAGTAATAAGTTCTCCTAAGTGGCAGTTTGGGGTAATTCTTCAGAGGGGCAAGTGTTATAGAAAGCTAAGTTAGATAGAAATAATAAAGACAGTCAGACAGGGCTAAGCACATGAAGGAGCCAGTCCAGAAGTTGGGACACCTTGCAACTGTGGGTGAGACAAACACCTCTAGCCCAGGTGCAAATTTCAACACAAAAGTTGAAATGAATGCACCTGCACACTTCCCCTAAAGATAAACAACAGTGTTTGATATTCTAAATATCTATTGACCACCTTGGGAAAGCCAGGAAGAGCCATTGACACCTCCTCCCAATTACCAGACATTTCAGGGGAGATGTCAGATGATAAAGAGATAATTATGTAACTCTGAAATTGCAGACCTTAGAAAGAGTCCTCTCACAAATACATAGAACCATACTGGAGAGGACTTCCACTCCCATGAGCAATTGTGCCTATCCCTTCCAGCTAGGAGATTCAGTCTGACTTAAGGGTTGGAAAAGACACCTCTCAAACCTGCTGGGCTGGGCTTTATCTGTTGTGCTCACCACTCCCAGCACTGTTAAAATTATAGGAGTCAACATGTGGATCTATCATACCAGCCGAGACGGGCTACCCTGAAGACCCACTGATGTTGATTACCTATCCAGAGATTCAATTCCCAGGATGACTGCCCTGCTCCAGTCACTTGGGACATTGGCTAGTAAATGCACAGCTGAGACTTGAGGACTCCATTCACAGGAGAGCTGCATAGCCAGACGCATTGGCCCTCTTAGTTTTTAAGCCTCTTTGGACTGCATGCTCTAGCTATCACTTTTAGCCTGGTCACAGCAGCCACTGAAGAGTGGACCTTTCCCTGCAGAGTTCTATAAGCTTTTGCTTTTGTTGCCATTGTAGTGTGTTGTATTTACCTAAACAGTTTCTTGTAGGATAAACTGATGCTGTTACTAGTCTCTTTAACAATAGCCTCAAAAAGGACAATCTCAGTTCCCCTTGCCTTCTACCTGTCAGCAGGACAAATCCTTGACCTGCTGAAACATGCATGCCCCAGTTGGCGAAGGACTGTTGACTCTATATGTCAACCACCCACTCCACACTGGACACAAGTGAGGGGCTAAAATAGTTCCTCTCTTTACTGGTGTAAACCTCACTAAGGGACTCACAGGAGGAACAGTAAACAATTAAATATTCCCTTCCTGGGGATATTAATCCTTACTTTCCTCTTACTGCTATTCAGGCCTTGCCAGATGAAACAATTTTTTTAAGAGGGTAAAATTAAACATAACAAAACATATCATAAGAAAACAATTTAAGAAACACAGATTGCAAAGCAAGATCACTAGAGATCTTCACTGCCTATCTCATTGTCTCTTGTTTTCTTCCAAATAATTGTCCCTATCTTCACAAACAGTGAAGTCATACTGAAAAGAATAGTATTAAAGTAATCAGAACAGGATGATAAAGGCATTATAGGTCTTCAAGACCAAACAATAGGGAAGTCAACAATGGCTGCCATAATGTCTCTCATTCTCTTTAAAATAGTTGTCCATACCTCACATGTGTTGAAATTAAAACAAAACAGAATAGTATCACTCTGTCCAAAAAATAATAGTATTGCTAGCTTATATATCATGATGCTATGGAATTAGCACTGGGTACCTTAGTGTCTCTTTTTCTTCAAAGTATCTGTTCATTTCATTGTGCATTATGTAATCTCTTCTTGTAAATGGTTTAGAAGTTCTATGCATGCATAATTCTCTACACATATACCTATCCTTTTTGTATTAGAGGGAAACACTAATCAAACAAGGCAAAAAACAAATTCCTAGAAAAACACAAAATAAAAAAGACATATCCAACCACAATATCAGATGATCTATAGTAGTTACTATGATGTCTCTTGCTATTTTCAATAGAATTGTCTATGTCATCAGGCATAGTATAATTGAACATAGCAGTACATAGCAACATTAATAAAAACAAAACATTGGAGACATTATAGGACTTCAGAAGCAGTTAATAAGCAAACCAGAATGGGTATGCTATTGAATCTTGCCCTCTCCAGAGTAGTTGCCTCTACTCTCAGACTTGATACAATCAAGCATACCAGATTCAAATAAAATCATTCAAGACAAAACAGTGATCTAACCAGATTTAAATAAGATCAGTCATAGTAAGACAGTGTAAGTAATACAGGGCTTCAAATTAAGTTAATAGGAAATTAAGGATAATTACTGTAGTAGAGCCTGCTGGTTTTGGAACAGCTGGCTGTGCCCTCTAATCCAGTACAAGTAGACAGACTGGAACAGGATAAAATCAAACTAAACAGAGCAATAAGAATAATATGGATTTAAATCCAGGTATGTTATTAACAATGTCCTCTGCCTTGCTTTTATTTTTTTAGACAGTTCCTCCCCTTTCACTTTCACAGGGTGCTTTGTACATTTTGGGTCCCACTAACTCCTTTAGTTTTTAGATCAGGGGTGCAACCTGCTATCTACCTATGTGGTTCTGAATCTTTTTACCCCTGAGCTTGATTTTGAGTTGTATTTCTTTACCTGCTAATGCCTCAAGATTTTCCTTCCTTATAGCCGAGTAGTTCACCACTGCACAAAGGTG